>WWET01005558.1:64350-74704 GCA_011038615.1 Limnodynastes dumerilii | reverse complement strand
TGCTGGAGAACATACAGGTATTTAGGTAGAACCGACATCTTTATCAGGTTAATTCTACCTGTGGGGGACAAGGGGAGCCTGCTCCAAGCCGTCCTCTTAGCCCGGAACCACTGAGTAATAGGGGCTAAATTCAAATTACAAAAGTCAGAAGGGGCAAGGGACACCCAAACTCCCTGGTGCTTAAATTTACTTGTCAGCTGTAACGGACACGAAGAGGGAAGCTCCAAGGGACATGACTCATTAAGGGAAAATATGTTGGACTTATCCCAATTGATTTTCAACCCAGAGTACACTCCGAACAGATTAACAACATCCAGTAAAGCCAGAAGAGAACTATTCACCCTCGCTAGGAACAATAGGATGTCATCAGCGTATAGGGCTATTTTGTCAACACCCTCATCGGCTGAAAGACCAGCAATGCTCTCCTCAGCTCTTATAAAACATGCCAGAGGCTCAATAGTGAGGGCGAAAAGAGTCGGCGAGAGCGGGCAGCCCTGTCTAGCTCCACGGCCTAAAGCAAATGGCTCTGTAGTATGCCCATTAACACGCAGCCTAGCAGCTGGGGCAGCATACAACAGTTGGACCCACTTAATGAAATGAGGTCCAAACCCAAACCTCCCCAAGACTTCCCAAAGATAACCCAACTCCACCGAGTCAAAGGCCCTGGCAGCATCAAGGGACACCACCACTGCCCCCTCCCCGGCTTCATGAGGCATCTGAATCTGGCAGAAAAGACGTCGTAGGTTGGTAACAGTAGACTTCCGCGGCATGAAGCCAGTCTGATCGGAGTGCACAATAGAAGAAATCACCCGGTTCAACCTACAGGCAAGTAACTTAGCGAGTATCTTTATATCAACTGATAGTAGTGAGATTGGCCTGTACGACTCAGGAAGAAGCGGGTCTTTACCGGGCTTGTGAATCAACACAATCAGGGCTTCGGACATAGAGGTCGGCAAAGAATTAGACTTAAAAAGAGTATCATAAGTATCTAATAATCTGGGAATAAAAAAAATCTTTAAATTTCTTAAATAATTCAATTGGCAACCCATCAATCCTGGGCGATTTATTGTTGAGAAAGGAGCTGATTACTTTTTCTAGTTCTGCAGGGGTAAAAGGGGCCTCCAGCATCTCCACCGCCTCACCAGATAGTCTAGGAAGAACTATACCATCAAGATACGCCTGCAAATCTGAGTTAGAGTAGGCAACCTTGGTAGCATACGTAGATTTAAAGTACTGGAAAAAAAAAACAGCAATGTCCCTGGCCCGGTTATGTTTAATTTGCTTGTCATCCAGTATTTCAATTATGTACCGATTATCCTGTTCCCCTTTAGTCAAAAACGCCAGATATGAACCCACCATATCTGTTTGCTCATAAGATAAATGCCCCATAAACAAAAGTCTACTCTTGGATTTAGCATACAGGTAGTCAGACCACTCTTTTTGCCCACGCAACCACTGCAATCTGTCCGATTCCCCACGAGTACGTAGGTATTCGGCCTCACACACACCACACTTCTGCTCCAGAGACAGTTCCTGCGCCCTGAAAATTTTTTCTTCCTGACCACATTCGCTATCAAGGATCCTCTCAGCACCGCTTTAAAAGCATCCCATAGAGGAGCGGGCCCGGAAGATTCCTATTAACCGAAAAATAATCCTCCCACTCCGCAACCAGATCCAACCCCGCACCCATAAGTTCCAACCAATACGGATTAAACCTCCAGAAACGCAAAATATTATCATCTTTAAGGGTTAGGGATAGGAGCACAGGGGAGTGGTCAGAGATACCCCTGGGGAGATAGGTAATAGAGTCAACATGCGGGGTTAATGCAGCAGAAGTCAAAATAAAATCAATGCGAGAAAGTGTGTGGAATGTTGCAGACTGGCAGGAAAACAAACGCGCCTCAGGGTTCCTAAGCCGCCAAATATCTGATAGGCCCAAAGTGGACATAAGGGACGCAAATGGCATGGGGGAAGGGTGTGAGTCAGGCAACGAGGGGCTCCAACGGTCCAACCCCTTGTCCATGACATTATTGAAGTCCCCCATGCACACAACAGGGGTACCTGGGAACTTAGACATAAATGCTGCAGCATTTTTAAGAACATCGCTATTAAAAGGAGGAGGGACATATAATGCCAAAAGAAGGACAGGCACCTGATCTATCCTGCCAGCCAGGAACACCGATCTACCATACGGATCTGTCTGAACCTCCTCACATTGGAATTTAACCTGCTTGCTGATTAATAAGGTGATCCCCCTGGTGTTATTAGTATGTACCGAATGGTAAACCCACCCCACCCAACGCTTCTTGAGGGCTAATAGTCTACCACCCACTAAATGTGTCTCTACAAGACAAACATCAGCTTTGTGTTTTCTGACTTCATTTAGGACAAGGGAACGTTTTATTTTATTATTTAACCTGTGTGTTCCAAGATAAAATTTTCAGAGGACACGACATGTAAAATGTTTAGATAGGAGAATAACATAAAAGGGTGAATATACGAAGATGGTATGCCCAAGTAATGGGGGATGACAAAAGACCAAGTGCTACCCATAATTCAGTAAGTGCAAAATGAGCATGTAAAGACCTAAAGACATTTATTGGAAACCCAACAATGAACGAAATAAGGAGGTAGAACAATCCCTCCCACCCCAAACCACCCCATTCCCACCCTGTATTACCTTTAAAAACTAAGTAATACCCGAACCCAAACATAACTACCCCTTATTATGTAAACAAACAAAACACCTTACCAATGCAGTGGACTGACCGCTGCACCAGTGGCAATAACACTCACCTAACTGTAGAGCTGGTCACTGAGGCTAGACCTAAGATGCCAGCTCCCATATGGTGGTGACCCAACACACAGATAGATAGCCCCCAATACAACAGCGTATAAGGCACTTTAGCTGGCAAATTCAAATTTAAACAATTAAACTGGTAAATATATTCAGGACAAAGGATATAAGCCAGGAGAAGAATGTCCCAAATAGTCCACCGCCTATGCAGTAAATACAGGAATCACGGCGGGGGGATCGTCCTCTTGCACCCCGTCTGTCCAGCCACTCCTGAGCATCTCTAGGGGAGTCAAAGAAGTGGGCAGAACCATCCGCCTGCACTCTCAACCGAGACGGGAACAACACAGCATAGGGGAGTTGGAGTTCCCTCAAGCGCCGCTTCACCGGGAGGTACTGTGCTCTCTCCTTCTGGACATCTGCCGCAAAGTCCGGGTAAGCGGAAACAGAAGCACTATCCACTTTCATGGGGCCATTCTGACGCAGAAGACGTAATATGTTATCCCGGTCTTGGAAGTGAAGGAACCGCACGATGAAGGTGCGAGGGGGAGCACCCGGACGAGGGGGCTGCGGGGGCACTCTATGAGCCCTTTCCACGGCAAATTGGTGAGAAAAGGCTTCCCTGCCAAATTCCTTGATGAGATGATCCTGTATGAAGCCAACCGGGTCTTTCCCCTCGATTCTCTCCGGGAATCCAACAAACCGCACATTATTGCGCCTTAGTCTCCCCTCAAGATCAGTGATCTTCATTTTCCAAGTGGACACCTGTGTGGTAAGCTGAGCCAACTGTTCCCTCATCGGAGTAGTGATGTCTTCCAAGGTGGAAATACGATGCTCCGCCTCACCCACCCGCTCGCGGACCTTTTGAAGCTCCTGTCGGATAATTGAGAGATCAACTTGTACTTCACCAATCTTCCCCGTCACCCTGATTTCCGAATCAGAGATGGCTTGGAGTACTTGCGCCAAAGTGGGATCAGGGGGGGAGGGGTGGGAAGTCTGCTCCAAGTCCATTGCAGGAGGCTCTGAGCTGGCAGAGGAGGCCTGACTCTGAGAAGATGATGAATGGGACCCCCGTGCATATTTCTCCAACTTAGCAGCAGCAGTTGCCGTGTGAGAAGTTTTTCCCATACTTGGATTGTCCAAAAAGGAAAGTTGAGAGCAAATTAATACAGTAGAGAATGTCACTATAGGCAACTATCAGGTGCTTGAGAGGCCTGGCGGACCACCAGCAACCTCCCCAGCTGCGGCCGTTGGAATACAGTAGAAATGACAGTATAGACAGTTGTAGGGTACAGAGAAGGCAGTTATAGGATATCGAACAACCCCACTTGTGGAGTAGCACCAACTGGAGCAGCTGGGACAATAGCTGAAGTCAGTATAACAGATTCAGTAACTGGGCAATAAATGGAGCGCCCCCAGTCCTTTTTTTTTGCAGTAATATATGTGGTAAAGCCAGAGAAAGGCACCCTATTCTCTCCAGCAGATTAAGTCAAGAAGCTTGCAGCTGTACAGGAGTCACACAGGGCTATATAGGCACACACTGCACCAGGAGGACACTCACACACTTTAGGAGGGGCACAGAGCCACTGCCAGACAAGGGAGTCCAGGGGAGACACTGTATGTTGAGGACCCAATGACTTATAGGAGATGATATGGTGAAGGGAGGGTTGTAGGAGACAGGGAGGCAGGGAGGCTATTCCAGCAACGCAGCCCCGTACAATCCCCTCAGTATGGGCCAACTGTGACCAGGAGTGAAAAGCAATAACTGGCGAGAGAGAGCTCCACCAACCATCCAGCAGGCTCAACACAGGATACTGCACCGCTTGAAGTCAGGACTCAGCCTCCGACGGCAATACAGCTCCTCCAAGATGGCGCCAACTTCCGGAACTTTCGCGCCACACACCATGTGCGCAGAGCAGGGGAAGCACCACAGGTCACAAGCCTCCCCTCCGGACACCCGCAAACAGCACCAAACCTCAGTGATGGACGAGGAGAGGTGAGTAAGCCACCGACAGTCTCTGCTTCCCGCACATCCACTGCGGACAGGAGACAAGGTTCCCGGCGCCGCGATCTCGCGTCTCCAAACAAGTTAAGAGTGCCGTGCCAGCTGATCTGGGCCAAATCTAGGTGAGGATCACCACCTAAGGCAGGATAAATGTAGGATGTGTAGTGGGAGCTGCAGTGGAACGTGTCTCACTCCATCTTGCAGCAAGCCCCGCCCCCAACATACTGTTTTTTACACTCGCATTCCATTAAGTATATCACGTTGGCACTGTGACATGTTATAAAGTTTTTTATTTGAAACATTTCTTTAGTGATTGTTGACACAAATGATGTGATTTTACTGGTCTGGTTTATATGAGTTCTGCAGGTACTACACGTCCTGCATCTTCCTATAACCTGCCTGAGCCTGAGTCCCTACTCACGTCCTCAAGTCAAGACAAGTCCACAGTCTGAGTCCCTACTCACGTCCTCAAGTCATGTCCACAGTCTTAGTCCCTACTCACGTCCTCAAGTCAAGTCAAGACAAGTCCACAGTCTGAGTCCCTACTCAAGTCCTCAGTCTAGACAAATCCACGGTCTGAGTCCCTACTCAGTTCCGCAAGTCAAGTCAAGACAAGTCCTCAGTCTGAGTCTGAGTCCCAACTCAAGTTCTCAGTCTAGTCAAGCTCTCCAGTCTGGCCACGGATGTTCTACCTCCCTGCTCCAGAGATCACCTGCTCTGAACTGGTACTTATGCACTCTCGCTTTCTCAAACCACCCAGCTTCATATTCACTGCATCCACTCACCGTCCCTCACCTAATCCTGACCTGCCCAAGAACGTGATATTGGAGTGCTGATCCCTCTTCCCATGTGAAGTGTTTGCTCTCTCTCTCTCTCTCTCTCACTATAAATCCACAAACAGCGGCACTCAAAAGCTTGTAAATTTACTTCTTACAAAAGTAAAATACTTTATTAGTATTTTCATCAGGGCAATCAAAAGTTTGTAATATCAAACATATATATAGAAAAAACATAGTAAACCACTTACCCCACAACGCTGAATCCCTCCCCTCGGTCCCATGGTGGCGATGGACGCTGGCTCCCTACCGCCGGAAGTGACGTAACGGGAACACCGGACGCCCCAGGTCGTCATGGAGACCTGATAAACAAAATTGCACTGTTAAAAATACATATAAATGCGGCAGCAGAGAAAGAGGGGCTCCAGTAAGGGGCAAAAAGAAAATCTAGTATTTAATTTGTCTGCTAGACCTCTTACAGATGCAGAAACACAAGTTTTAAACCGTGGTCTGTCGTTTATACCCACGGTAAAACACAGTGACTTTACCTGGAAGGTAGAAACATACCGCTTCCAAAGGCAGCTAAGCCTTAAGGAGTTTTTCCAGCATTCTGCAAGCAGCAAAAAAACACAGTTTAAAAAGAGGTCTACCTTTGATCCCCCCTCTGTTAATCCATCCATCAAATCCTTTGGCTGCATGCTTGAACAGAGCACCACACGAGAAGTACCAACACATAATCAACATAATCTGTCTCATGATGAATACCAGGCACTCCAAAGTCTACGGACGGATCAGAGCATTGTTATTCGCCAAGCGGATAAGGGCGAAGCAATAGTCTTCCTTGATTGGTCCGCGTACTTGAAAGAGGCTTATAGACAACTGGATGACACCAACACCTACAAACAACTACACCCAGTTCAAGAATACAAAAAGGAACTTGATGGTATACTATTGGAGGCGGACCAGGCGGTACAAAATCAACTGATTGCTTGAGTGCTAGCTGAGTATTTGATGACAGATCATCCGATTAAACCCATCTTCTATAAATTGCTGAAATTGCACAAAGACCCCTTGTGTTCACCAGGATGCCCCATTATTTTGGCATGGGGATCCTTACTTCAGAACACATCAAAATTTCTAGATTCCTGCCTCCAACCATGTGTACAACGTATTCCCTTGTATCTCTGTGATACTACGGTTTTTCCTAACCAACTGTCAAAAATTTTCTTGAGGATAATTTTACATACTCCCTGACATCACTTTTGTTCTCTCACTATTGGCAATGACGCTGAAAAGAAATTACTTACTTCTTCTTCAACGGAGCCCACTTCTTACAGCAAGTGGGGTGTGCGATGGTCTTGAACGCAGCCCCCGCTTTCGCAAATATTTACATGCACCAATATGAGACCCAGCACTTGTACAATTACACCAGATTCAAAGAAGGTGTACTTTATTATGGGAAATATATAGACGATCTCTTTTTGCTTTGGAAATCAGAGATTGAGATCTTCCATAGTCTGTTGGATGAGCTGAACAACAATCAGATTTACCTGCAACATTTATACCATGGAAATACACTTCCTAGATGTGAAGGTGCTGTTCAATGGGGAAAGTTTATCTACAGAACTTTTCAACAAGCCTACTGATCGCAACAATTTGTTGCACGCTGCATCATTTCATCCACCTTCTTTGAAATATAGTCTCCCTCACTCTCAATTATTGCGGGTGCTATGCATCAATAGTTGTCCGGCAATGAGGGATCAACAAATGTTAGATATGTGCATGAAATTTAGCCAAAGGGGATATGATTTGAACTCTCTCAAGTCCATCTGTGAGAAAATAAAACTAATCACTAGAGAAGAGACATTGAGGCTGAAACCAAAAACCATGTTGGAGAATACAATTCCATTGTTCCATACGTATACAAATAAAGCTTCTACGATCAAGACCATCGCCATAAGATTTTGGCCAATAGTAGAGGGAGATCCAGAGCTGAAATGCTTTACGGATACTAAGATCATGCCCTGCTATGAACGGGGACCAAATTTGAGAGATCTGTTAGTCCACACTGATGTGACTTCCCGGGAACCTAACGTGGTGAAGACAGGATGCTTTCAATGTGTGAGTTGTCTGACGTGCAGATACATGTTACCTGGGATATTCTTTACACACCCACACACGGGCAAACAATATAAAATATTACATCATCTGACGTGTACAACAAAGTACTTCATTTACATGATCATTTGCCCATGTGGACTACATTATGTGGAGAAGACCCAGAGACAAGTTAAAGAGAGGATGGCTTTGCACCGTTCGTCCATCAGAGCTGCATTAGAGGGAAGATCAGCGGAACAACCGGTTGCAAAGCACTTCTTGAGCGCCAAAAAACAACCTGTCATCCATCAGATATAAAATTATAGATCATGTTCCACCATTGCCTAGGGGAGGCAATAGGGAATTGACCCTACTAAGAAAGGAGGCGATGTGGATACACCACTTAAAAACTCTTTCACCCCATGGCCTCAATGAAGCCTTCAGCCTCTCCTGTTTCCTTTAACTTCTTTAACCCTGTGATGTGCATATACAGTGGGACATTGTGGACTTGTACCTGTGACACATGGTTTATGTCACAGGTTGGAACTCTGATGACAGTAATTTAGTTACTCGTGTATTATATGTTTCCCTAGCTTAGGTGTTTAATAACTTACACTTGGCCATTACAAGGGGAGCCAGCAATTGACTTAGAACTATTTGGGGTATGACATCTTGGTCCAATCTGAGCGCCGATGCTCTGTTACCAGCCTCACGTGAAAGTGTGGTTATTGACAGCTTAACTGCCTTACTCCGTCTATCAGGTTTACCCTCAACTTCCATCGGATTACTATTCCTTTTCTAGATGTGGTTGTTACCTATGTGGTTGTTGGGTTATTGTACTACTCTACATAGGAAGGGGACTGACCGCAACACTTTATTAAGTGCATCTAGTTTTCATCCCAGGCCTCTTAAGAGTGGGCTTCCGTTCTCACTGATGGTGAGATTAGTGCGGATCATCTCCAATAATACTAAGCTTAAACCTGCCCTGATTGAGATGGGATAGAGATTTGTTGATCAGGGTTATTGTAAATTTGATGTCAGTAAAGCCATTGATCGCTGCCTCTCTCTTAATAGGAATGATGTACTTCAGGCTCCAATGACAAGGAATTTAGAACAACGATTGGTGTTCTGCTCTACATACTCAACTTACTACGTTCAGCGGTGTTGAAACACTGGCATATTCTCCAATCAGACCTTAGGATGTCACAGGTTACTCAAGCTCCGCCTTTAATGAGCTTCAAAAGGAGTTCGAACTTTAGAGACAGATTGGTATGTACAGATTTCAGACCTAAAACCACATCTGCTCACTGGTTGACGCGTGCCCCAGGGGCATACAAATGTAATGGGTGTACAAACTGTCGCTTTATGATTACTGGTGACAAATATTTTAACAAAGTTACTAACAGGCACTTTAAAATCACCAATGTATTAAATTGTGAGAGCAGGTACATTGTCTATGCAGTGATATGTCCCTGCTCACTCACGTATGTTGGTAAAATGAGCAGAATGCTCAAGGAGAGGATAGCAGACCACAGAACTTCTATTAAAAAAGCTCTTGTAGGGATTGATAATAACCCCCCATCCCCCCGTGGCACGTCACTATGTGCAATCAGGTCATACTATTAAAGACTTCAAATGCATGCCCTTATGTCAAGTTCCTCCATTGAGAAGGGAAGGTGACAGGGACAAAAAGCTTCTTCAATTAGAAGCCAAAATGAATTTTTCTTTTAAATCCATGGCCCCCAATGGATTAAATGAAGAATTTAATCTTTCCTGTTTTCTATAAATTCTTCTTTTAGTATTGATATACCTCTCACTGTGGGTATTCCATGCAGCGATTGTCTCTGAGCAGTTGCAGTGCCGCTTCTTGACCGTCTGGCTCTGCTGGCGGTCGCTTGCCGGCGGCTACGTCACGGTTACTAGGGACGCCTGTCAGGCTTGTCTCCTGGTGCGAGGCGGGTCTGCCGACATGCGGCCGTGGCATGATGACGTCGGTTAGTGGCGACACTGCTTCAGCGGAGGGGCGTGCGGTCAGCTGCGTGGTTACACCAGGTGAGTGATTAGGGCTATTTAAGTGGTGTCTGATTATTTTTTGACTTACACTTTATTCAGACTGGACATTTGGACATTGGAATACAACTTATCGATGCAGCCATCACCCTGAAGATGGTTTAAAAACCGAAACAGCCTGTCGGTGGTGGGTGAGCATGGGAGATCCCCGTTGTTAATGCTGAAGCTGTGCATAGCCTTGCTCTACTATGGACTCTATATTGACTTAGTGGACTTATGGATTATACTTTTGATGTTTCCATTGGATACCTAGAGTTTGGCCTCATGTTGCGCATTGAATTTAACACTTTGAATCATTCATCATGTATGCTCTGGACTCCCACACTTTTGAGTTGAACAGTCTGCTGTTTTTAAATTTTGCTTTTTTCACTATTTTTGCACTATGGCACTTTGTATATGATACTTGAGATTGAGACCTCATAGGGTTGTTGCTATACCCTAAATAAATTCATTTATATTTTTCTAGCTATTTGTATTTATATTTTTCGTTGAGTGCTGGCTGTGTGTGTTTATATGTGTTATCATTGAGCCTGGCACCTAGGGCTGATTATTGTTATTAGGAGTGCTTCTCTAAACACTTCCTGGTAAGTGTTCAGTGTATATATATATATA
>WWET01005558.1:51455-64171 GCA_011038615.1 Limnodynastes dumerilii | reverse complement strand
TCCCTGCAGCCTGACCCTAACCCACCATCTCCCGCAGCCTGACCCTAACCCTCCATCTCTCACAGCCTGACCCTAACTCTCCCTCTCCCGCAGTCTGACCCCAACTCTCCCTCCCCTGTAGCCTGACCCGAACCCTCCTTCCCCTACAGCCTGACCCTAACCCTCCTTCCCCTACAGCCTGAGGCTAACCCTCTCCCTTTCCCACAACCTGACCCTAACCCTCCCTTCCTCACACCCTGGAGAGGTTACTCACCTTTCCCTGCGGTCCTGTGGGAGCGGCGGCGGCGGTTCCGTTTCAGAATGGGTGAGTATGCCGATCGGGACCCCAAAATGTTTAACAAACGCTTCACTAAAGGTACACAAGGTTTATGCAGAGTTACTGTTATTTGGTAAAGTGAATGGGCTGGATCCAGACCTTGTTAAGTGCATGAACTTAGTTACTCCTGGGCTAAACCATGTTGAATTCAGGGGGAGCCAAGTTAGTTGTATTCTTTGCATGCAGGGATATATCTTTAAATTGCTTACTGCACACAGATACTAACCAGCTTTACTATCACACTGTTATTTAGACTTGGGATAGGAAACATCCCCTCTCAACTCTAAAACTGTTTGCAGCAGTTGAAATATGACTCCCCTGAAGTCAACATAGTTTAGCCCAGGTGTAACTAAGTTCATGCACTTAACAAGGTCTGGATCCAGCCCAATGTTCTTTTAATTCACTTGATAAAGTGATCAGTGCTCAACATGCAAAGGAGAAAACAGAAGAAAATAACAAAACAACAAATAGTGTGATACTGTATTAAATATATTAATTTTTACCAGGGATGTTAATTTTTACCCAGGAAGTGCTAAAAATTTTACCAGGATCACCACTGTGTGTATTAAAGTGCTAGTGTGAGTACCAGAGGTTTGAGACTCTTAATATCAATAATTTCGCTAAACTCTTAGATATGGCTCTGGTCCTCTTGAGGCTTCAATAGATACTTTTCATCAAAGAGACCTCCTCAATATATAATCAGTAATAGAGAAAAAGCACAGAGAAAAAAACCATAGCGTAATACTGTATAATTCAGAGAAAACTTTACTAGACAATTCAATCTGCGTACCAAACAAATAATTAAAAACAGCATGTAAAGAGAATATACTCTTAGCTGATCTGATGCTCTGCGTGTCGAGCAATGCGGCTGTCCCGTCAGTCGGCTGATCCTCACTTCCACAGTAAGGAAAAGTTCTCCTGCGGTGTAACCAAGAATACTCAAGCAGTGGCTGTGTCCAGATGTAAGATTTAAAATAACTCGGTGAGTGAATAAGACAATTCCAACGCGTTTCATCTAGCGTCACGGCTTGCAGCGCTTACGGACTTCCACAGAAAATGGACTAATTGAAAAAAGAGAAAAAACGGGAAACTGCATAAATAAATCGCCCGCTGCGCATACTCAATTCTGCCTATATTCCCTGAGGAAGTCCGTAAGCGCTGCTAGTCCGTGGCGCTGGATGAAACGCGTTGGTTTGTCTTATTCACTCACACACATAGCCACTGCTTGGGTATTCTTGGTTAAACCGCAGGAGAACTTTTCCTTACTGTGGAAGTGAGGATCAGACGACTGACGGGACAGCCGCATTGCTCGACACGCAGAGCATCAGATCAGCTAAGTCATATTTCATCTGTTGCAAACAATATTTGAGTTGAGAGGTGATGTTTCCTATCCCAAGTCTAAATAACAGTGTGATAGTAAAGCTGGTCAGTATCTGTGTGCAGTAAGCAATTCAAAGATATATCCCTGCATGCAAAGAATACAATCACCTTGGCTCCCCCTGAAAATCAACATGGTTTAGCCCAGGAGTAACTAAGTTCATGCACTTAACAAGGTCTGGATCCAGCCCATTGTACTTAATACTGAAGAACACTGTATAGGCGCTTATGACCTTCCATTCACAAAAAATCTTCACATCATAAGTCTGGGATAACAGCGGACTTAGACTTTGGCCAGAAGCTGCCCCCTACATCTTTGGGTTCTACTACAGGTTCTTGTGAATTACGAACTTTATACTAAACTGGACTTATTTGCGCTGGTGAACCAACTTTTCTGCTCTCTCTCTCTCTCTATATCTATCTATCTATCTATCTATCTATCTATCTATCTATCTATCTATCTATCTATCTATATATTTAACAGGACTTGTGCCGCAGGGTAAGGAATATAGAAAGTTTTTTGCAGACTCAGGTTTAATGACTCTTATCGCTTGTATGAATATGAATACTTTTCAAAGTTGGCACAAATAACAATCCTGTTTTTTTTTTAAATTTGACAAATCTAATTCAACAATACACAAAGAAAATAAATTAATTATTTACTTTGAAATAGCAGCCTCAGGCCAAGACATAGGATTCCAGGTAGAGTAACAGTCTATTAGAAAAGGTCATGCAATAGTTGTGCAATATATTGTCCTTGAGCCCTCCCACCAACCCTTAGTTTGACAAACCAAGCACCTCCGTGACAGGGATACCACTGGCTGAAGTGCTTGGTTTGTATAGACTCCCACATTGAATAGACATGTTTTAAACATAAATTGAGGCAAAAATAAAAAAATATGGTTATTTCCATATGGTGATGGACTTTGCCATTTGCTACTGCCGTGTTGATCCAAAAACAAAATTTTTCTCTCCCAGTATTGAAATGGACCATCTCATGTGCTAATTTTTACATGATCATTCATGTAATCCTCCACCATTCTATTCATGGTTACAGAATCAGACTTACTCATGGTGGTGGTGTCACTATATGTACGGATGTCTTTTAAGCAAGACCAGATGTCATAATCTCTGAAATATGGTGCGCTGTGTTGACTCTCCATCACCAATTGTTTTTGAAAATGACAGTTGTTCCCTGGCATTACAATGTCCTGGAGAAGCCAAAGAAGGGACATGTTTATGTTCAACCTGAACTGACAAATTGTTTGCAAGTCCCTCTTTGCATCTCCTAAGATCTGTGCCATCTGGAAAAAAAATGACACTGCACTTTAACCTAGTATCAAGCATTGTAGCATCAACCAAAATATAGTGATCCGATTCCAAGATCTGGCAAACCGTTGTTTCCTGGTGAAGTATATTAAGAACTTGATCTAAAAGTCCAAAATACTTGGCTGATTTGCTAACTTTCACCTCCTCCTTCAGCGTCTTCAGCAGCTTAATTGAGGGGATGATCTGACTGATTCTGGCAGAATCTGAACGGGCTAAATTGGTTACAATTTCAAATGGTTTCAATATTTTGCATAACACATTCTCTAATGTGAAGCAGTAAGGTAATATCTCTTTCTCCCTATGTCATGGCTTGAGGTGTATGTTTTTATAGTTTGCATCTGTTCCTCCAGTCACTGCGGTATATAAAGGTTGGTATTCCACCTAGTTACTACATCTTGTTTCAGTTGATGTAATGGCAAGTAGAACTTTTATTGCAGCTCCAGCAAAGTTCACTAGGTGCTTGCTGAAAGTTGGAAATTACCAGTGATTTTATGTGCCACAGCAAGCATACCCTGCACGTATCTGTGAATTTTTAAGAAATGCTGCACCATCAAGTGTAAAACACAGTAGCCTGCCTGTGAATGACCTGACCATTGGATGACAGACACTGCTGCTGCTGAAGAGAATTTCCCTACCCAGTGTGCTTTTACAGTCATATAATCTATTGTTTGACCACTACCACTTCTCCACCTATATGTAGTTATATGGATAGTTGGTACAATGTTATTTGTAGACAATAAATAATTGTTCTTTATACGTCATGGTATAGTTGAGGAATTGCTGTTCTTAAGAAGTAGAATCGTGTTGAAATTTGGTAGTGCAGATACATGACCTTAGCTAACAGGGCCGGACTGGCCATCTGGCATTTCTGGCAAATGCCAGATGGGCCGATGGGTGGCAGGGCCGGTCTCAGCACTGCTAAAGCCAAGAGTTTTAGTGCTGTGGCTGCTGTGCATAGGGGATAGGTGCATAGCAAGTTTGCAAATAAACAGAGGCACCTGCCCAGGAACGGACTGTCCTTAAGCTGCATGCTAAACTAAGCTTTTACATAAAAAAAATGCTTACTTTAGCAGTCAGTTACAGCACATTCTGTTCCTGTGCTGAGCGGGTGCCGCGGAGCTGATAAGGTCTCACGAAATTAATGACATCATCAATCTTGTGAGACATTTTAGGGCTGAGGATTAACTCCGTGGGAGCTGCTGCATGGGAGGCTGGAGGACAGCGAGGAGGTGCGGATTCAGCGGGAGATGGTGAGTTCTATATTAAATGTACTTTATGTGGTATACATATGTTTTATACTGTCTCTTCCAGAATGGATATACAAATAGGTATTAGGGTATGCAGTCTGTACTGACTGACTGACTGAAAGTAACATCAAGTTTAAAAAAGTCATTTGTTTTTTAAATACACTATTGACAACTTTAATATAAATATAAATTTATTCAGTAAAGGGAGTAGGGGAGTATTTTACTAGGTATAGATAAAAATCAACATGTGTACCAGAAACATATAGCTAAAAAGCATTTAGAGATGTGAGGCCGCAAGGTGCGTAAGTGGCCTGACTTGACTGTCAGGGACCTTCCAGATGTTGCGCAAGGGTTGCGATAGTAACACTGGCGTAGCAACATTCATACGGCAACATTCATACTTTGTCCCGCACAAGCCCACTCTCCTCTCTCTCTTGGACGGACAGACCTCCGAACGTACGGAAACCGTGTGGGACTGTGGATTCGGTCCGTGGAGCTTATATTGGCACCGATCAGGAAGCAAAGTGAAAGACCCGGGTTGAAAACAACCCTGGACCTTTCACATTGCCACCCTTCCCAGGTTGGACCCTTCTTTTTGCAGGGGGTTGAAATCCCAGGTCTTTCGACCCGTGTGGACCAGAAGTGCGCCTTTCACATCACCACCAAATACCCGGGATTTTGCTGAGACCCGGGTTTTTTGAGAAAATCCCGGGTATTTGGTGGTGATGTGAAAGGGGTAAGAGAGTCATACAGACTAGTCAGGAAAATGCCGGCCAGTATAATTAACTGTTGCTGGCCGGCAGATTCCTGATAAGTCTTAATAACTTTGAATTATACAGATTCTCACAGTGCCCCTCCCTCCTAGTCAAAATAAGTGAAGCGTGATGCAGACACGTGACCATCATGTACCTGCATCATATCAATTAGCAGAGAGTACAACCCATGCTGCTGAAGATTTGTAAGATCAGAGGAGGTAAGAGAAAGCTTTTATTTTTATTCTTTATTTTTACAGCGGTCTATAAAGTGTTTGTGTTTAAGGAGGGTGTGTGCATTTGTGTGTGTGTATTTTATATATGCATATGTGTATGTATGTTGAGTATTTGGAAACCCCCCTTGCAAAATCTTGCATTTGCCACTGAATCATACTTATGACAATCTAAATATTGTTTAGGTTTTCCACAGCCACATTCGAATAAACTCCACCATGGTGTCTCAGGCCGACAGCAAAGTTCACTATTGGCTCCGTTACTGCATTATTCATCCAAAATGGCTGCAGACACAGGATAATTACAGTCATAGGCCAAATGCATTTTCTGCCAATCCTGATGATCATTCTATACATTTCACAGGATCATTTTGGCAGGTTGTGATCATTTTGAACAACAAATTCTGTACTCGTAGGCCAATTACCCAACATAGGCTGAGAACAAAGCAACGTTACATAGTGTTATGTACAAAGTTACAATTTAAAGATTTAAAAAAAAAAAGAGGAAGAGGAAAAGTACAAAGCATTGACCTTCTGGAAGTTACTAGTAACCGCTTCCTTGTAGCTTTCTTACATAATTGTATTGGTTTTAATCTGTGTATGGGACAATATTAATGAATATATGTCTATTGAATTCACAGACACAAAATCAATGTTATTAAGTAACAATCTTATGCAGGCTAATGGGATTACTCATTACAATGCTTATGTGAAAAGAATATATTTGTTGTTATTCGTATTAATTTTATCCTACTGATTATTCACTGTTCCTATAAGGAACACAGAATATAGCAAGGACCTCCTTTGGCTACAACCCTCTATAATGGAACAGCAGCATTCCTATCACGGCTTGTTACAGGAATTCTAAGCCACAAACTCCTTACTTACGTTATCCACAGACCCTGCAGCAGGATAATTATTTGTATTGTCTTCATACAGAAGAGCTCAGAGGAATATATTGGCATGCTTAAAATTGTAATGAGATTCAACTAAATAGAAAAGAAAATTACTAGATCTATGCTGGGGAAAAGCAGTAAGCTAACAAAAATCGTTCTGAAGCATTAAAAAAAACAAGAAAACTAAATGGGAGAACAATAAGAAATGACCTCTGAAATCTTTGTGTATGGGCCTTAATCGTAACCACTTCGTATTACCGATCATGGGGGCGTGCCTGCCATATAAAAGCCGTAAGCACGCACCGAGAGCGGGGTGAGGCATTTAAATTGTACACACACACACACACACAGCCCAGTACATACACTACTACACCATGTCATATACACACACAAATAGGAAGGAACAAATAGGTGATTGAGAAAAACATATGGCTAGCAGGCATGCCTAACCCTATCTAACAAAAAAAACACAAATAAAAGAAAATAACAAAACCATCTCACGATGGCGCTTCAGCCACTTAAGGGCTTCTACTCACCCTACCTATGGCCAGCCTCACGTATAATACGGTGGGTAAAACATGAAAGCACAGTGCACAAACACAATATACACAAACAATCACCACCGGAGATATTGGCAAAAGAGCAGGACACCGACACGTGTTTTGCTCAGCAGCTTTTTTTTCCTATGGCCATATGTTTTTATCAATCACCTATTTGTTATACCGGAGTTGAATGGGCTTTTATTAACTGTTGTCTAGTATGTTTTGTATTGTCTGTTGCTATATTTTTATTAATATTTCAATGATACTATGAATGCAATAATAAATTGACTTTATACTCTTTAAAAAGTTTGGTGATTTGGAGTGCACTCTACAAAATATTGGTCTAGGGGGAGCACACACCTGTTGTGGTTCCTTAATGTCTGCTATGTACTTGTTTTACCAATGAGTTGCAGCCACCCTGCACACCTGTTTA
Source organism: Limnodynastes dumerilii (assembly GCA_011038615.1). Taxonomy (NCBI): domain Eukaryota; kingdom Metazoa; phylum Chordata; class Amphibia; order Anura; family Limnodynastidae; genus Limnodynastes; species Limnodynastes dumerilii. The sequence continues at coordinate 57,046 of WWET01005558.1, read as the reverse complement.
TCAGAAGAGGTGATGCAAGGTATCACGTCTGTGAAATATCATAGGTTGCTGGTGCGGGATTATCCTTTACTCCCACAATTGCTTCCAGAGTGTGGAGCCTAACTGGGGCCTGATCTTCTCTAAGGCCCCTGATGGTTGGGATAGGCTTGTGCAGCAGGACACTAAACAGATCACATCCCCTGGAAGGCAGACCCAGGTGTAGCTTAGTACTAACCAGCGCTAACCAGACAGAAGTGAAGATATCAGCAGTGTTTATTAGTACAAACAAGGTAATACAGAAAACTGGTAAATAGTAAACTAGGAGCAACAATGAGAATATAATAATGACACAGGTAACAAGACTTGATAAACCACAGGTTATAAACACTACAGAGTACATATATGAACAGTTGTCATAGTGAGCACTAAACACAAAGCAGGAGTACAAATATGAACAGTTGTCAGAGGGAGCACTAAACACAAAGCAGGAGTAACTGGAAACACTAAGTACTGAGGTACAGAGGTAAAATACATACACAAATACAACAGTAAGTAAATACAAACAGAAGTACAGATAACACAGCAGGCTATATGCAAGAATACAAAAACAACTAAAAGCAAGAATTCAGGGAACACAAATACATACAGACAGAAGACAGCTGGTATACAAGGCACAAGATTATTATAGGCAGATAAGAGGGCATACACACACCAGGAACTCAGGGTAACAATTACTAATGACCAGCAAACACTCAGTGAAAGGAAGTCCTATATGTGCAGGTAGAGCAGATGGAAGGTAATTAATTAAGCATCTAACAGGAGCCTCTAGGGGCGAGACAGGATATTGCACAAGATTTTCACAAGATGAAACAATGCCAACCTTTCTGCGGTTGACCGTTGTGCATTAGACCATGAGACATTTTCACTGAATCTGATTTGATCAAGACCCAGATGTACAGTTTGTCACAGTAGTAACCCCTTCTATTCATAGTTTTAAAAATATGAGTGAAAGGAAATTAGAAATAGACCATGTAAGTTAAGCAGGCTTGTAGCAGCCATCGCTTATTTGATAAACTAAAGTTTGAAACACCATTAGACACTTTCACTGAAGCTGATCCAGATAAAGAACCAGATGTACAATTTTTCACAGTAGTGATCCTTTCTATTCACAGTTGGCAGAATGAGTATCCTGACAGTTGAATGAACAGAAGCTAGACGTATACAAGTTAAACTGGCTTGTAGGGGCTGTGCGCTTATATGATAGAAACATAGATGATACTGTTTAAAAGACCACTAGGCACTTTCTATAAAGCTGATCCTGAAGAAGACCCAGATGTACAGTTTGTCACAGTACTGACCCTTACTTTTCAAAGTTGGCACAAATAATAGTACTGACCTTTACTTTTCAAAGTGGGCACAAATAATAATGTTGTTTTTTTTTTTTTTTTTATTGAAAAATCTAATCCAACAATACACAAAGAAAATAAATTCATTATATACTTTGAAATAGCAGCCTCAGGCCAAGACATAGGATTCCAGGTAGAGTACACCAATAGAGCAAGGTGAAGCAATAGTTGTGCAATACATTGTCCTTGAGCCCTCCCACCAACCCTCAGTTTGACAAACCAAGCACCTCAGTGACAGGGATACCACTGGCTGAAGTGCTTGGTTTGTATAGACTCCCACATTGAATAGACAAGTTTTAAATATAAATTGAGGCAAAAATAAAAAATATGGTTATTTCCATATGGTGATGGACTTAAGGCTAACACAGGTAAATATCATGAAGGTTTGAGTTGTCACCCTCTTCATCTTGAACCTCATCACTTTTGTTTATATAATTATTGCACAATATAAGCTCATTCCCACTGTGAGAGTCTCTGTTTGCCATTTGCCACTGCCGTGTTATTCCAAAAACAAAATTTTTCTCTCCCAGTATTGAAATGGACCATCTCATGTGCTAATTTGTACATGATCATTCATGTAATCCTCCACCATTCTATTCATGGTTACAGAATCAGACTTACTCATGGTGGTGGTGTCACTATATGTTGGGATGTCTTTTAAGCAAGACCAGATGCCATAATCTCTGAAATATGGTCTGCTGTGTTGACTCTACATCACAATTTTTTTTAAAAAACAACAGTTATTCCCTGGCATCACAATGTCCTGGAGAAGCCGAAGAAGGAGACATGTTATGTGCAACCTGATCTGACAAGTTGTTCGCAAGTCCCTCTTTGCATCTCTTAAGATCTGTGGCATCTGGAAAAAAAATTACACTGCACTTTAACCTAGTATCAAGCATTGTTGCCAAAATATAGTGATTACATTCCAAGATCTGGCAAACCGTTGTTTCCTGGTGAAGCGTATTAAGAACTTAATCTAAAAGTCCAACATACTTGGCTGATTTGCTAACTTTCACCTCCTCCTTCAGCATCTTCAGCAGCTTAATTGAGGGGATGATCTGACTGATTCTGGCAGAATCTGAACAAACTAAATTGGTTACAATTTCAAATGGTTTCAGTATTTTGCATAACGCAGAAATTATTCTCCAATGTGATGCAGTAAGGCAACATCTCTTTCTCCCTATTGTTATGACACCACCGGTATTAACTGAGATGAGGACCGGGGTGGTCGATGAGAAGGTTCTAACACCATCTGAATTACCTGGATGAGGACCGGGGTAGTCGTCTGGAAGAGGCGGACATGACCAACCAGGGCCACGGAGTCTAGAAGGACCTGGTTCTTCACTAGAGCCTCTGATGGGGAGGATAGACTTGTGCGGCAGATTTACCCTCAGGTCGCGGCCACTGGGGGCAACGCCCGGGAGAAGAAGGTGAGTAAAGGCGGGACCAAGAGGGACTGGGAGACAGAGAGCGGATTAGAGGGAAAAGAAGTACCAGAAGGGACTGGACTCAGACTAACAACAACAAACAGAGAACGGAAAAGACCTGGGTAACAAAACAGTACTGACTCACAGAACAAACTGTGAAACTCACTCACACATTCAAACTAGGGAAATCCCCAAAGGGATACAGATACTTTCGCACAGGGCAAGGCGAGGACAATGCAGGCAAGGGTTAAACGGCAAGGGACAGAGCAGGGAGTACAAACAATAGGTACAAAATATAAGGAACCAGGAAGGGCAAAGATGGGTCACTCAGTAATCAGAGAAATACAAGAAAAAAGGCTAAAGGCAAGAGAGCAGACTAGAGCACACAAGATACTATAACCTGCACCTGCTGCTAGGGCCAGAGAGACTTTAAATGGTATCTGCACCAATGAGAGTGAGGGAGAAAGTGCATCAACATACCCCATAGGCTGGCATCAGGGTAACTAGGCAAAGTCCCGACGCCAGTCCAACAGCCGGGGAAAATGTGCGTCGGGTAACCCAGGCAACGTGTGCGTCAGACTGGAAGGCAGGTCTAACTTCCCGAGAGGCCCGCGCACCGGAGGAAGCACAGCGCCAGAGGGACCGGAAAGGAGAGGACGCAGCCCTGCCGTGGAGCCAGCATCAGGAGAGACAGATACCGGAGGAGAAACTGAAGGTAAGTGCAGTTGCAGGGACGCAGCATGGCGACGCGGCATGACACCTATGTCATGGCTTGAGGTGTAAGTTTTTATATCTTGCAGCTGTTCCTCCAGTCACTGCAGTATATAAAGGTTGGTATTCCACCTAATTACTATATCTTGCTTCCGTTGATGTGATGGCAATTATAACTTTTTATTGCAGCTCCAGCAAAGTTCACTAGGTGCTTACTGAAAGTTGGAAATGGCCAGTGATTTTATGTGCCACAGCAAGCATACCCTGCACGTATCTCTAATTTTTTAAGAAATGCTGCACTATCAAGTTGATTGTGTGTGTGTAACACACGTTAGCCTGCCTGTGAATGACGTGGCATTGGATGACAGACACTGCTGCTGCTGAAGAGGATTCCCCTACCAAGTTTTCTATCACAGTCATATAATCTATTGTTTGATTCCTTACCGGGACGAATTACATTATTATTGTCTCTTTTTTTTTTTTTTTTATGGGACTAACGTGACTACAAAGGAGAGGAGGTCATTATTTAGTTTCGTGCATGAGCCTGCATCAAAGGAGACAATTACAGGAATATTGGAGTGGAGAGCTGGATTTATAAATCATCCTTCCAGTACTTGAAGGAAGGATTTCGGGACTTGAAAAATCAGGATAAAATGTCTGAACATATCTTCCTTAGATTTGGAACTTTATTTGGACTTGTTTGAATATTTTTTTTATTGTGGAATATATGATGACTTGTAAACCTAAAACCCTTTGGCAGTTTGGATTTTAAAGTCGTCAGTTTATATGTAAAGGGTGGCAACTTGTGTTTCAAGTGCCAGATTTAAATACAATCTCTTCTTTTGCTGGCTTTCTATTGGCTAGGTTACCAGGACCTGTTCCAGACCTCCACATATGTTCTCTAGGTCTGGAAGTTCGCATGCAAGAGGGAAGTATAGATTTTGGATTGCATATGCATCCATAAAGCCTGCACAGCGCATGCGCCATCTCTGTCCAGGGTATATGCAGTGTGGTCTCAACACCCATCTAATTCATGCAGTTTGCGTAAGCCTGGAGTCGGATTAAGTTCTGTATCATACCCCCAGTTAAGAGATTTGACATCACAAGAACTATAAGCCTGGGTATTTCCTTAATGACTTTGATAGACTTGTGAGGAGTTAAGTGAAATAAGCTAGATTGTGGGACTTTTCTGTGAGTTATTTTAGTTAGGGAATTTAGATTTAAGTACGAAAAGTCACTTTTAGAAATAGAAACAGCTGAGAGCTCATTTTCGTCTGTCTCCAATCGACATACTTGCCCATTCATTTTTCATCCCAAGACCCAACCTCTCCGGGGACTTTTAGGGTTAGGCTCTGGTAAAGAGACGGTTAGGGTCATCAAAGGAGAGGTTTAGAGTAATTGAAGGGGAGGGTTAGGGACAGCCTGTGGGGAGAGGAATCTTAGGGTCAGGCTGCGGGAAAGGGAGAGTTAGGGTTAGGATTAGGATAAGGGTTGGGAATAGATTTATACTCACCTTTCGGTGCATCGTCTTCAGTCTTTTGATTGCTTTGCCTCTTCCAGGCAAAAGCAATCAATTTCCCAGCCATTTCGGAATTGGTTGGGAGAGAATGGTCCTTTCAGAAAAGGGCCATTCTCAGCATCGATCTACACCCAGTTTGCAGGAGTTATCTGGTGATTTGTCTGCTTGGTGTGTAAGTATACTTGGTTTCTTGTTTGGTTTTTATAGTAATTTATCTATATTTATTGTGTCTGATTGTGGTGTGAGTGGCTGTATTGTTAGTGTAGAGAGTATTTTGTTTTTGAGGTGGGGTTATTAGTATCTTGTTTGGGGTGAAGGAGAGATCTAGAAGGGGAACAAAGGCTGTGGAGGAGGGTGGCAGTGAGCTAATGTGTTACTTCATCACATAAGTAGTCTAAGAGCCTATAGAAAGTTACTTTTAGCTCATGCCACTGTGATTCGACTTACACTCTATAGGACATTGGGGATTGATACATAAGGGGAAGTGCTATTTGTCTTTTCTGAAAGTTGATGAAAATAAATTCTATAGCCAGAGAGCGGCTAATTTTT
>WWET01005558.1:35290-45374 GCA_011038615.1 Limnodynastes dumerilii | reverse complement strand
CCCTCCAGCGTCCCTACGGCGCTGCTACGGACGCCCGATCCCGGATCGGGCGTTGCCGTAGCAATGCCGGGCAACATCTGTCCGGCGCATGCGCAGATCGGCTAAAAAGCTGATCTTACGCTTACGCCCGTCGTCCTAGCGACGGCGGCCGTACCTCTGGATGGGGCCCGATGTACACAATGCACAGGGTAAATGCATAGATGATGTACACCAGTGCTTGAAATTTAGAAGTGGGGGTATGGAAATTTCAGCACCAGGGACCTGATTCAGAGATTGAAAATAAGAATTTCAAGTTACACCTGGGCTAAACCATGTTGATTTCAGGGGAGTCAAATTTCATTTGTTGCAACAGTATTATAGTTAAAAGGTGGTATTTCCCAAGTCTAATTAGCAGTTTAAAAGTGAAGCTGATCTGTGTGCAATAAGTAAATAAGTAAAAGCAAAGCATTCTCCCTGCATGCATAGAATAAAATTAACTTGACTCCCCCTGAAATTAACATGGTTTTGCCCAGGTGTAACTTTAAGTTCTTATTTTCAGCTTCTGAATCAGGCCCCAGATGTGTCTTGAGTTTGACAAAATAAACAGGTCAACAATGAGAAATCATGTTGTGTAAATGTACACTCAACGCTTCATGTTTAATTAAATAATCTAGTTACCGCTAGCGAAAAACAATGATAGCTCTCCCACAGGGGCGGACGAGTTCAACCAACCTTATTGCCCCTCCTTTTGTGTGCCCAGCCAGCCTTATTGCACATTCCTTCTGTGTCCAACCAGCATTATTGACCCTTCCTTGTTTGTGGCCATCCAGTCTTATTTCCCCCTCTTTGTCCAGTCAATTTTATAGCTCCCTCTTTATGAGTGTTCATCCAGCCGTATTGCCCCTACTTTTGTGTGCCCAGCCAGCCTTATTGACCCTTATTCTTTGTCCAGCCAGCCTTATAGCTCCCTCTTTATTTGTGTAAAGTCACCCTTATTGTCCCCTCCTTTGGTTTATTTGTCCAACCAGCATTATTGCCTCTCCCTTTGTTTGCCCAGCCAGCCTTATTTCCCCCTCCTTCTATGTCCAGACAGTCTTATTGCCGCCTCTTTATTTGTGTCTAGTCAACCTTGTTGTCCTCATCTTCTGTTTGTCCAAACAGTCTTGTTGCTCCCTCATTGTGTCCAGATAGTCTTATAGCCCCTCTTTATGAGTGACCACCCAGCCTTATTGACCCTACTCCTGTGTCCAGTCAGCCATATCACCACCCTCATTATTTGTGTCCAATAAGTCTTATTGTCCCCTCCTTCGGTTTGTCCAATCAACCTTATTACCCCTCCTTTTGTGTTTTCAACCAGCCTTATTGCACCTCCCTTCTGTGTCCAGTCAGCCTTATTGCCCCTCCTTTTTTGTGCCCAGTCAGTCTTATTGCCCCCTCTTTATTTGTGTCCAGTCAACCTTGTTGTTCTCACCTTCTGTTTGTCCAAACAGTCTAATTGTCCCCTCATTGTGTCCAGCCAGCCTTATAGCCCCTTCATTATGTGTGTCCACCCAGCCTAATTACCCCTACTTCTGTGTCCAGTCAGCCATATTGCCCCTATCTTTACTTTTGTCCAGTCAGCCTTATTGTACCCTTCTTCTGTTTGTCCATCCAACTTTATTGCCCCTCCTTTTGTGTGCCCAGCCAGCCTTATTGCACCTTCCTTCTGTGTTTCCAACCAGATTTATTGCCCCCTCCTTCTGTGTCCAATCAACCTTATTACCCCTCCTTTTGTGTTTTCAACCAGCCTTACTGCACCTCCCTTCTGTGTCCAGTCAGCCTTATTGCCCCTCCTTTTTTGTGCCCAGTCAGTCTTATTGCCCCCTCTTTATTTGTGTCCAGTCAACCTTGTTGTTCTCACCTTCTGTTTGTCCAAACAGTCTAATTGTCCCCTCATTGTGTCCAGCCAGCCTTATAGCCCCTTCATTATGTGTGTCCACCCAGCCTAATTACCCCTACTTCTGTGTCCAGCCAGCCATATTGCCCCTATCTTTACTTTTGTCCAGTCAGCCTTATTGTACCCTTCTTCTGTTTGTCCATCCAACTTTATTGCCCCTCCTTTTGTGTGCCCAGCCAGCCTTATTGCACCTTCCTTCTGTGTTTCCAACCAGATTTATTGCCCCTTCCTTCTGTGTTCAGTCAGCCTTTTTACCCCTCCTTTTGTGTGCCCAGCTAGCCTTATTGCCCCCTCTTTATTTGTGTCCAGTCAGCGTTATCGTCCCTTCCAGTTATTGTCCCCTTTCTACATTCAGCCGGTCTTATAACCCCTCTTTATGAGTGACCTAATTATCCCTCCTGTGTCCATCCAGCCTTATTTCCCCAACTTTATTTGTGTGCAGTCAGCCTTATTGTCTCCTTCTTCAGTTTACCTAGTCTTATAGCCTCCCTCTTTATAAGTGTCCATCCAGCCTTATCGCCCCTCCTTTTGTGTGCCCTACCAGTCTTATTGACCCTTATTCTTTGTCCAGCCAGCCTTATTGCTCCCTCTTTATTTGTGTAAAGTCACCCTTATTGTCACCTCCTTTGGTTTGTTTATCCAACCAGCATTATTGCCCCTCCCTTTGTTTGCCCAGCCAGCCTTATTTCCCCCTCCTTCTATGTCCAGACAGTCTTATTGCCCCCTCTCTATTTGTGTCCAGTCAACCTTGTTGTCCTCATCTTCTGTTTGTCCAAACAGTCTTATTGCTCCCTCATTGTGTCCAGATAGTCTTATAGCTCCTCTTTATGAGTGACCACCCAGCCTTATTGCCCCTACTCCTGTGTCCAGTCAGCCATATCGCTACCCTCATTATTTGTGTCCAATAAGCCTTATTGCCCCCTCCATCTGTTTGTCCATCCAACCTTATTACACCTCCTTTTGTGTTTTCAACCAGCCTTATTGCCCCTCCTTTTTGTGCCCAGTCAGTCTTATTGCCCCCTCTTTATTTGTGTCCAGTCAACCTTGTTGTCCTCACCTTCTGTTTGTCCAAACAGTCTAATTGTCCCCTCATTGTGTCCAGCCAGCCTTATAACCCCTTCATTATGTGTGTCCACCCAGCCTAATTGCCCCTACTTCTGTGCCCAGCCATATTGCCCCTATCTTTACTTGTGTCCAGTCAGACTTATTGTACCCTCTTTCTTTGTTTCCAACCAGATTTATTGCCCCTTCCTTCTGTGCCCAGTCAGCCTTTTTGCCCCTCCTTTTGTGTGCCCAGCTAGCATTATTGTCCCCTCTTTATTTGTGTCCAGTCAGCGTTATCATCCCTTCCAGTTATTGTCCCCTTTCTATATTAAGCCGGTCTTATAGCCCCTCTTTATGAGTGACCTAATTGTCCCATCTGTGTCCATCCAGCCTTATTTCCCCAACTTTATTTGTGTGCAGTCAGCCTTATTGTTCTCTCCTTCAGTTTGCCCAGCCTTATTCCCCATCCTGTGTCCAGCCAGCCTCATTGCTCCCCACCTTAGTTGTGTCCATCCAGCCTTATTGCTCCTCCTACTGTCTCCAGTCAGAATTATTGCCCCTTTATATATGTCCATTCAGCCCTATTGCCCTTTTCGTGTCCAGCTTCCCACTCCCCCATTCCAAATCCCCATGCTCAAACTACTTTCTAAACCAATACTAATAAACTTACCTGTCCTGTATCTCTTCTGACTCTCTCCCTGCATCTAAAAATTCTATAAGCAGCTGTATTCATACTCAGAGCTGACTCACAGAAGTGGCAGTATGCCATACCACCATATACTGGCTCACTTCAAGCATTGATGTACACAATGCACAGGGTAGATTTATAGATGATTACACAATGCAGGGTCACATAAACGTCACCCGAATGAACTGATGAACCTGCAGCCGCTTAATAATCCTTCTAGTCTTCTAGTCTAATAGCTGTTTATTCACTCCAACAAGACAATCAGTCCCAGAAGTGAAGTCTAGCTGAAATATATCTAGATATATATCTATCTACACACACACACACACACACACACACACCACACACACAGCATTTTAGTCGTAGATCTGTATAAATGTTGCTTCACACAATCAGAGATTGTTAGAATAAAGTACTAGGAATCTAGGGCTTCCAACATTTCAATTTTAATGGTAAAACTTTTGTTACTAAAACTGAAAAGAAAAGCAATGATGGAATCCTAGCACTTTAATAATCTGCTGCTCTTTTTGTATCTGTATGTATTTGTATGCGTATATAACAGGCTGGCAACTGTGAGTAAGTTGCACTTATTTATTTTAATTTGTGCACAATCTTGTTATAGAAAAAGCAGCTAGTATAGACACAGATTATTCATTACAAAATTCATGAATTATAACAACACAAAGTTGTTGGACAGCACTAGTAAATACAGAGATGGCAGTATTCGATAATCTTTAGTATGAAATGAGGGTGGTATACACAGAAATTGTGCTTTTATATACATAGCATTAATGAATACAAAGGTGACAGATGCCTACAATTCCCAGTGGAAATATATGATATGTTTGAGATTTAGCCAGTTAAAAGTTTTGTGTCCATTTAAACATAGAAACAGAAAGTGACGGCAGATAAGAGCCACATGGCCCATCCAGTCTGCCCATTTGTTTATTTAAAACTATACTAACCCTAGACTTTATTAACCCGAAATTTAGATTGAGATTTAGGATATCCTTATATTTATCCCAAGCATGTTTACACTGTTCTACTGTGTAAGCCTCAACAACCTCAGATGGGAGGTGATTTATCACCCTTTCAGTGAAGTAATTTTTTTGCACATTTCCTCTGAATCTACAACCCTCCAGTTTAAATGCATGACCCCATGTTCTATTACACCTCTTTTCTGAAAAATGCCACCCTCCTCTGGCCAGTTACAACCTTTGATATATGTGAAAGCTGCTCTCTCATCCCCCCTACCCCTGCTCCAAGCTATACATGTTTAGTTCCTCTAGGCTTTCTTGGTATGTTTTGCGACACAGGCCATGGGCCATTTTAGTTGCTGTTCTTTGAACAGTATCTAATGTATTTATGTCTTTCTGGAGATATTGCCTCCAGAACTGAACACAGTATTCTAGGTGAGGTCGTAGCAGCGCTCTATAAAGGGGTATCACTACTTCTCTTTTTCTGCTACTAATGCCTCTCACTATGCAACCAAGCATCTGACTTGCCTTTTTCATTGCTTTGTCACATTGCTTGGTTACCTTTAAGTCACATGAGATAATGATTCCTAGATCCCTTTCCTCCTCGGTGGATTCTAATGTAGTGCCATTAAGGATATATTGAGCTTTTGGATTTTTGTTTTGATTTTGCATTTTTTGGCATTAAACTGCGGTTGCCACACTCTTGACCATTCCTCCAGTCTACCTAGATCATCCCTCACTTTCTGTACCCCTCGCGTGTCAACCCTGTTACATATCTTTGTGTCATCTGCAAAAAGGCATATTTTCCCCTCTATATCACAGGCAATATCACCTATAAAGATATTAAATAGCACTGGTCCAAGTACAGAACCCTGGGGTACTCCACTGGTTACCTTACCATCCTCAGAAGAGATTCCATTTACTACAACCCTTTGTTGTCTATCCTGTAACCAAGATTGTATCCATGCAACTAGCTTTAAGTCCAACCCTAAAGTTTCCAGCTTATTCAACAGTCTTCGATGTGGCACAGTGTCAAAAGCCTTGCTAAAATCTAGAAAAGCTATGTCTACAGCTCCCCCTTTATCTAATACTTTACTGTCTACAGCTCCCCCTTTATCTAATACTTTACTGACCCAATCAAAAAATTCAATAATATTTGTTTGACATGATCTTCCCCCAATGAATCCATGCTGCTTGGGATCCTGTAAGTTACTGGATTTAAGATACTGTATAATTTGTTTCTTTTAACAGTGTTTCCATCAATTTCCCTACTACTGATGTTGTATTTAAAGTGTACAGTATGGGCCCGTGTGTTCTGCCCGTAGGAAAGAATGACATGACGTACAACTTAAATCTCGGATCCAGTATGGTGGCCAACATATAGTGCTCTAAAGTCAACAAGTTGACGACCTTTGGATCCTGTGAAAGCGATTGAAGAGCTTGATCTGCAATTCCAACATACTTAACAGCAGCGTATTCGCTCCGTTTCAGCTCCTCCTTTACTTTCTCCAGCTGATTTTGCAAAAGCCTGATCAGGGGAATGACCTGACTCAAGCTGGCAGATTCTGAACTAACTTCATGTGTTGCAAGTTCAAAGGGTTTAAGAACCTTACATAACACGGATATTATTCTCCACTGTGCTTGAGTCAGGTGCATTCCCCATCCTTTCCCTATGTCATACGTGGCTGTATAGGCTTGAATAGCCTTTTTGTTGCTCCTCCAACCGCTTAAGCATGTACAGTGTAGAGTTCCACCTCATAACTACCTCTTGCTTCATCAGATGGTGTGGCAAATTAAAATTAAAATTTTGTTGCTGCTTCAGTCTATGACATGCAATTGACGAATGTCGAAAATGACCACAAATTTTGCGTGCCACTGACAACATCTCCTGCACTGCCCTGGCACATTTTTAAAAATTCTGAACTATTAAATTGAGTGTGTGAGCAAAGCAGGGCACATGTTGGAATTTGCCCACAGATAATGCTTTTAAAATGTTGTTTGCATTATCCGATATCACACATCCCGAGGAGAGTCCAAGTGGGGTAAGCCATTGTGCAATGATTTGCCTGAGTTTTTGTAAGATGTTCTCAGCAGTGTGCCTCTTACCAATACTCGTGATACACAGCATAGCCTGTCTTTGAATGAGGTGGCTTTGCGACATGCTGCTGCTGCTGGTGCTGCTACAGAAGGCAATGCATCTACCCAGTGGGCTGTGACATTCATGTAGTCTTTAGTCTGCCCTGATCCACTTGTCCACATATCTGTAGTTAAGTGGACAGTGGGTACAACGGCATTTCTAAGGACATTGGCAACATTTTATTTTAATGTGCATGTACACCCTGGGAATGGCTTGCCTACTGAAGTGGAATCTAGACAGGATCTGGTACCTGGGACACAGTACTTCAAGCAACTGTCTAAATCCCACTGCACTTATGGTACATATTGGACACACATCTAACAGCAGCATATTTGTAATGGCATCAGTAATACGCTTAGCAGCAGGGTGACTGCTGTCATACTTCGTCTTACTAACAAAGGACTGTTGAACAATTGTTTTGTTACACGACAGCTACTATTCTTCATGGTACCCTTCTGGGATAAAGATGATTGCCTCCCAGCAACAGCAGCAGCAGCATCAGTCGGTGTAGCACTCAAGGATCCGAATGCCGAATAGGAGAGGAGTCATCCATGGTTATGATTTTTGATACTGGAGGACTGCTTTCCATACAGATTGAGGACATTGATGAGGAGGGTGTTGTTGGTGGTGATTGCTTGCGCTTTGATCCTACAGAGAAATAGGAAGAATGTTGCACCGGACAGTTTACATTCTTATTCTTAGTTGTGGAAGTTGTCAATAACTTATGATGGATGTGCTGCAAGTGCCGTAACAGGGAGGACGTTCCGAGGTGTGTCAGGTCCCTACCTCTACTTACAAAGGCTTTTCAAAGGGTACATATAGCTACACAGTGATTGTCTGGGTTTGGGAAAAAATAGTTCCACACATGTGAGTTGGATTTTTTTGTATTTTGACCAGGCATGAAGAGACTGGCCTTACTTTTCATACGATGGTCAATACATTTCTCCACTGTGGATTTATTTAAAGAAACACAATCACCATCAGCAAAATCCTCATCATCATCACTCTGATTACAGCAAGCTACACCAATATTCCCCTCATCTTGGTGTACTTCCACTGTGACATCCTCTATATCAACGCTGCTCCTGTCATAACTTGCAGAGGGCGTGCAAATGGTGAAAGGAGCATCCTCTTCCGGTACAGTACAGTAAGACATGGCAACTGTGGGCACACTTAGACTCTCCTCGGGAATTTGTGATATTGAAGGCACACTTGTATCCTTTGCCTGTACAACTTTCATTTTTTTTTGTTTTTGAGCAATTTGAGATGCAGAATCAGCGGTCATAAACAGAGGCCAAGGCCGAAGCCTTTCCTTGCCACTTCGTGTAGTGAATGGAATATTGCCAATCTTACATTTCTCTTCAGCTGGCTTAATGTTTTTTTTTTTATTTATCCTTGAAATATATTGTTTGTTTGACTTTACATGCCCTCTAACACATTGGGCATCATCCTTAGCCAATGCAGGAATACTATAGTTATGACCAGTGGAACCAGCTTCAGCACTAGAAGTAGCAAGTGCTTCAACGTCTTGTTTGACCTCCATTTCTGTTGAAGACCGTGACGCACAATTTGTATGTTATTTTTTTGGGTGGTCAAATTCCACAATAAATATTGATGTACACAGGCACAAATTATGTGATGCCGATAAACAAGGCAATGGGTAACACACAGCACCGTAGACAGCTTTTCAAAGAATTGAAGAAATTAAAAATATTAGTGTTATATATATTTTTTTTGGGGGGGGTTATAGATTATATCTGACCGCAATAAACAAGGCAATGGGGCACACACAGCACCGTGGACAGCTTTTTAAAGAATTGACAAAATGCAAAAGGTGTTATCTCAGAATTTTTTTTTAAAATGGGTACAGATTATATCTGACCGCAATAAACAAGGCAATGGCCCAAACACAGCAGTGTTCACCCCAGAAAATGTTGCCAGCCGGGTGGTATTAAATAGCAGCTGGGTGGGAGCAGTGTAATACTTTGCAATAATAATACTTGACGGGATCCAGACATACGTTCACACTGCGAAACGCCTGGCTGGTGCTGCACTACTGGGAACTAAGCCTTTACGGTCCATTGGAGCACAACCAAGACTAAAAGCTGGAGATCACAATCAACGTTTTGGTCAGGTTTGGCCGGGTGGTAAGTTAAAATTGCCGGGTGGAGCACCCGGCTAAAATGCCCTGGGGAGAACACTGCACAGCACTGTAGACAGCTTTTTAAAGAATTGACAATATGCAAAAGATGGGTGTTATCCCAGAATTTTTTTTAAATGGGTACAGCCCCACTGACTGTACACAGTCCCACTTTTAAACATACTCACTGACTGTACACAGCCCCGCAGTACACATCACTTCCTCACCAGTTTTCACTATAGTAAAGAGTATTATTTGTTTTTAAATACTACTAGTAGTAAGTAAAATTAAGTGACACAGCAGAGCTACACCGACAGTATAGCTGCACACCTGCCGAAGTGAACAGGCGCGGGAAGAGGTGCACTTATAAAGGGCTTCCAAAACCCACGAGATCCGACGCTGGATTTTATAGTCCGGCAAGTGTGACGTTACTCGGGTCGGGCGGGAAGATCAGAGCCATGCTCGGATCATGCCTCGAATCCCCAAATTTGGGTGTGTTTGGTTTTCTGAGAACCGAACCCGCTCATCTCTATTAAAAACTATTAACAGCAAACGGCATAGTGCCCAATCACGCACCAGGCTGTCAGGCACAGCTTAATGAAATAAAGAGACAGATACCAATAGCTGGGTTTAAAAAGGGAACACAGTATTTATTAAATTGGGCCAAATTGAGATTGATTGATTAACCTTATGGTGACTATAATTAAGTCACCTGAACTAAGTGGCCCAATAGCAGTTGGAGGGTTCAGCAATACCCTCTTACCATGAGGTCATCCACTGTGACCTCAGCACCCCGTCCCATCCTCCAGCAAGACACACTACCCGTTTAAACTAGACCACTTCAGCACCTGGAAAGTGGTCGGCTACAGGACAAAACCGCAAGGGGTGATGTCCTCACAACAAGGGTTGTGTTGCTATTAGATGAGACTACCCCCGCTCCTCTTTCTATAAAATTCCACCATGTGCCAGAACTTACTTGCTGACCCCCCACTGCTACCACCCCACCATGTTATGTCTGTAAAGGAGAAGGTTAACACAAACAACACCATTCTTATACTTTAAAGGGATGGAGGGTGAATTCCTCAACGCGAGTGCCCCTCTCCCCACTACAAGCCTTTTTATCAATACCTAACTGCTCCCCTACCTAAGACCCCCCCTCCTCTATCTTATCCTCCCCCCCGTC
>WWET01005557.1:76622-88534 GCA_011038615.1 Limnodynastes dumerilii | reverse complement strand
GTACGCTCATCGTATGCGAATTTTCGGCAAAAAATTCGCAATGCTCATGCCCAGTATGACAGCTTCCGGTCGCCTGAGCGTCATGAGCGAATAGCGGGCGTATCGTTAGCGTATTTTTCGCTCGCTGGGCGTATTTTTTTTACGATGGTCGGCTGGGCGCCCGTTTTACTACAGGGAGGCGGGGATAGCCATTTAAATTGTACAGTATGGGCGTGCTAAGCCCGTACGCTCAGCGTATTTTCTGCGAATTTTCGTACGGCCGACGGTCGTACCCAGTGTAGGGTATAGCCGCCGTAAGCAGGGACTTTACTATGGGAGTGTTAGGGGCGTGTATGTTGATACGCCCGAGCGAACGTTCGCATTCGCCCGTCGTGCGAATTTTCGTAGCGCTGGATCAGGCCCATAGACATTATTACTTGTACCCAAAAAGATGTCTTTCTTTTAATTCTAAGCAACTCTTCTTCAAGGAAATGTTGTCTCCTCCACTGTGTCTGCTCCAGGTTGCCTGTCTCTGAGTGGACTCACACAATAGCGTTCTGTTTGGTTTCCATAGCAACACATGTGATGTCACCAACATGCTGAGGGTCCCAGGATGTAAGATGGTGGAGTCATGTGACTTTCCACCGACAACTAATTATACTACTATTTATTTATTTACCCCTACAATGTTTACATTTTATTTCCTGTCATGATTGAAGGTTATAAAAATTAGCCATAAAATGAAACTATGAATAAAGTTTTAAAATGATTGAAATATATAAATGTATAGAACTATCTATGCATCAACTAGACCAGTAAGAATGGAGACTGCCTTAACCAACATAGCACTGAGGAGTAAGTAGAGCCATTGTTTAAAACTTGAAGAAAATAAAGTCATGATTGGCAACTTTTGCAAATAAATATCAGGGATTGTGATTGCTTTCAGCTCACACATTTTTCTATTTATTTTACTGGATAAATAAATAAATAAATGTATGTGTACTGTGCATGTGAGTATATATATGTGTGTATGGAGTGCTTTGTGTGCATATACAGCTCTATTTACTAAAGCTTTAAAAAGTTCATTTTAGGAGTTATGAAGTTATAACTCCAAAAATGAACTTTTTGCTATTTACAACAGCTGCACCGCCCTGTAAATCACCAGTTTCCATGGCCATGCGGTAAAACTTCACCTGTCCTCGCCAGCCCGTTGTTTTCAATGGGGCTGGCTATTTACTAACCCTCAGAGCGGAGTTTTATACTCTGCTCTGAGAGTTAAAATAACGCCATCTCAAACTGGCGTTCAGATTTCTATTCCAGCAATCTCCCCATATAACAACCTTTTTCTCCCCCTAATATCTGTTATTTGGGGGAGAAAAAGGGGTATATGTATGGGTAGACCGCTGGAATATACGTAAATACCGTTGCCATTAAAAAATTATAATGAAAAATTTTTTTAGAAAATTAAAAAACAATTAAAAAAACAACAGAAATAAAATAAAACAATATAATAGCTTTAAATACTTACCGGACCGAAGACGCGTCTGCCTGCAGGTGCTGGTCCTGACATGGAGAGCCTGCACATGCGCAGTGCTTCTCATGCTGGGACTTCATTTTTTTTACAAAGTCCCAGCAGAGAGCCACTGCGCATGTGCAGACTTTCCAGACACAGGAAGAAAGCCCGCGATGACAGAAGAAAGTTCAGATGTCATCGCGGGACAGCCAGCGGAGGGTGAGTATTAGTAAATAGCCTGAACGTATCTCAGAAGTTCAAAGAGAGCGAATTCGAACTTGCCTGAGCTACGTTCAAGCATTCTTGGTAAATAGAGCCCATAGTGCATTGTGTCTGGCTGCCTTTATGGAAACAGTAGCGGCAGCCGTCACTATACTGCAGGGGTTGTGGTGTGCAATAGTAGGATTGTCACTGATTGACGTCTGTGATCCACCTATGAGCAGCTATACTATGCTGTTCATAGGTAGATCAGAAATGTCAATCAGTACCAATTAGAATGCTAGAGAGATGGGGATGATGGAGATTAGAGGCAATGCAGAGAGAGGGGGCTGGGATAGAGAAGGGAGACAGGGATATGAGAATCAAGAGAATGTGATTGTATTTTTTTTTTAAATTGCATGTTTTAATTTGAGATTTTTTATACATACATAAGAAAGCACCTAAACATTTCCCCAACATCTCCCCCCCCCCTCCCAAAGAGAACTTCAGTACCAATATATCCCTCATAGTTACTGAAACAATGTAAGTATTGCAAATTCTTATGCACTACAATAAAATAACAGTAAAGGCAGTCAAGCACATCATCCTACCATTATACCCCGGACATATCATTTTGCACATATTATGCTCCCAAAAAACATCAGCTATTGTCGCATCACATTTATAACCACAGATTGTTAACTTTGAGTGACAAACCTTATACCTGGTTCATGTTCCCAACCATCCCACTACAACCACAACTACAGCCACAATTCCCTCAAACAAGATCCCTATAACAAATTATACATTGCTAGATCTAAATCACTCATTCCCCCGTCTGCAAATATACCAAGTGTGAGTTCAACCAGGGGTCCCATATCATTTGAAAACGCTCAGAGATCCTCGTTTGGTGTGGACGAATCTTTCTTGGTTCAGAGTAGAATTTACCAACCCGACACAATTGTTTTAAAATTCGGGGTCTCGGAGCCCATCCACTTCCGGGCCACTAATGTTAAAGCAAGTGAACAAAGTATGCTAGTATATCTATACACCGCCAATGAGTGTTCCTCCATTAAATTGATTCTAAAGAGGAAGATCTTAGGACCCAAGTGGGGCAGCGCCGGGAAGGTTGACCGGACAGCCCTCCAAACTGCTTTGTATACTTTTTGAACGGGGACACATCCACACCAAGTGCCAGAAATCTGCTTCCTGAGCACCGCACTTTGGACAGCGCGAGTCACCCCTGAGCCCCATTTTTTGCAGCCTCTGCGGAGACAAATAAGCCCTATGCAAAACAAACAGCTGAACCTGTTGGTTTCTCACCGATGAAGTAGCTTTACCACATGCTAGAGCCTCAAGCCATTCTTCATCCTGAAAAGCCCCCAGATTGCCTTCCCACTTTGTTCGCAGGACAGGAAGTTCCCCTTCATTAATCTTATCCCCAACCGAGCTGTACAGAAACGATATAGCCCTTCTACTCTTTGCTACTGACAACAGCTCAACCACTGGAGAAACCCGAACCAGCGGGGCTGCTCCTGAGAATTGAACATTGAGCGCATGCCTAATCTGTAAGTAACGAAAGAAGTGGACCTGTTCCAGAGGAAACTCATCTCTCAATTGTGCAAAGGACTTAATCACAATATTCATGTATACCTGCCCTAGTGTGGTAACCCCTGCTTGGATCCAGACCCTCCTTCCCTGCAAATTCCTCAATTCTGGTAGTGAAGAGTTAAGCCACAAAGGAGTATTCGTATTATGGGATACAACCTCCAACAGGACATTTAAGGTTCTCCAGACCCCTATAGCCTGCACAACAATTGGGAGTGACCGAGCCAGTGTTCTCTGTGTCAATAAGAACTGATGAGGAGAAAGAGTACCGCCCCCCGAGTATCTCAGTAAATCCCCCAAAAGCCCTTTGCCAGAGTCCTCAAGCCAGACAATTAAGTGAGCCAACTGCGTTGCCAAGTAATATGCTCACAAATTAGGGAAAGCCACACCTCCCGCCTGCTTAGTTCTACATAGATTACGAAAGGACATTTTACGACGCTTATTAGCCCACACAAAGGAGAGTAGGTACATATTCAATGCCCTGAAGGAGGAGCGAGGCAACAGAACAGGAGAGTGCTGAAATATAAAATATTTGGGCATGACCGACATTTTAATTAAATTCACCCTACCCATTGGGGTAAGTGGAAGTTTCTGCCACGTACGTATTTTGTCACGGAACCACCTAGTTATGGGAGCTATGTTTTGGGCACTATAATCTGATGCTTTATTCGTCACCCAAATCCCCAGATACTTGAATCTCTTTGCTATCTGTAGAGGACAGCCTTCCGGAAGTACGACAGAATATGTCTCATTGAGTGCAAATAAACTAGATTTTTCCCAGTTAATTCTCAAATTCATCCACCGTTTCCAACAAGGCCGCCAGAGACTCCCTCGCCCCTGCCATGAACAACAGCATGTCATCAGCGTAGAGAGCTATTTTGTCTATCCCCCTGCCGGCTGGGAGACCGACTATTCTAGCCTCCGCCCTGATTTGACAAGCCAATGGCTCAATAGCAATCGCGAAGAGAGTGGGCGAGAGCGGACAGCCCTGCCTGGTACCTCGCTGTTTCCTCGCTGTAACGGAAACGGTGCTGTAGTACACCCATTAAGACACACCCTAGCAGCTGGAGAAGAGTAAAGAAGTTGCACCCATTTAGTATACCATGGCCCAAATCCAAACCGCTCCACCACTTCCCACAGATATCCCCACTCCACCGAATCAAAGGCCTTGGCGGCATCAAGAGACACCGCCACTGCCTTCTCCTCAGTTTCACGGGGAACCTGGATCTGCATAAAGAGACGGCGAAGATTGGTGGCAGTTGACTTCCCCGGCATGAATCCAGTTTGATCCGAGTGTATTATAGAGCAGATGACCCGATTCAGCCTAGAGGAAAGCAGCTTGGCCAATATCTTTATGTCTACAGATAACAAAGAAATGGGTCTATAGGATTCAGGGTAAAGCACATGTTTCCCAGATTTATGTATAAGAACTATAAGGGCCTCTGACATAGAGGATGGTAATTCATTAGCCTCAAATAGTGTGTCGTAAAGCTCCAGCAGCCTGGGAGCAAAGAAGTCTTTAAATTCTTTGTAAAGCTCAATTGGAATGCCATCCACCCCAGGGGTTTTATTATTTGGAAATGAGCCTTAAACTGCCTCTAGCTCTGCAATGGAGAAAGGGGCCTCCAACATCTCCACCTCTTCATTTGTCCGCCTAGGTAATTCTATGTGATCAAGAAATAATGCAAGTTCCTGCCTAGTATAAGAGACCTTAGTAGAGTAAGCATCCCTAAAGTAGCGCAAGAACACCTCTGCTATTTCAGGAGCCCTATGATATTTTATCCCATCAGTATCCTGAATTTCCACAATAAACCGGTTATCCTGATCACCTCTAGCCAAATAAGCGAAATAAGGGCCTGACACATCCGATTGAGAATAATTTAAATGACCATTAAAAAGCAGTCACCGTCTAGACTTTGCAAAAAGGTGATCCATCCATGCTTTCTGTGCTGTCAACCACTTCACCCTATCTGCCTCCCCACGAGTTCTAACATACACAGCCTCAGTCCTACCACACACCTCCTCCATAGCAGTCTCCTGTCTCCGAAAAAACTTATTTTTTCTAGCCACATTTGCAATTAAGGACCCTCTCACCACAGCCTTAAAGGCATCCCAGAGCATAGGAGACCCCACCGAGCCAAGATTGTTCGCAAAGTAGCCTTCCCATTCTGCCACTAGGTCCAAACCCACCCCCCATCAAAGTGAGCCAGTACGGATTAAGGGGCTGATTCAGAGATGCGATTTCCACGGCACTTAGGTGCGTATATTTAAGATCTTAGAAAATTCGCAAAACTGCGCATGCGTAGTAATAGTGCAACGCCATGTACGTAGTGGTTAGGAGCGTAAATTCGCTAAGATCGTAGGTCTGAATCGCACGCAAGCACTTAAGATCTTAAGTGCAGCGAATCTTTAAGATCTTAAGGATTTGCATGGAAATGGGCGGGGGGAGGCAGGGAAATGAGGGAAAGTGGGCGAGGACTGACACTTAGGATCTTAAATGAACGCTCCCACGTCACTTAAGATCCCAACTGACAGCGTATAGTTAAGGCAATTCAAGGGTGGTCTAATGTTAAGATCCACCGCGGTTTGCAAGGGGAGTGTCTGGTTTTGCAGTGGGCTGGAACCTGCTAAGATCTTAGCTAAGGAGCGTATATTTGCGATCTTTTCGCAATCGCATCTCTGAATCAGCCCCTAAATCTCCAGAACCGCAGGGAGTTATCCTCCTGAAGGACTAAAGACATACAAACCGGAGAATGGTCAGATATACCCTTCGTTAAATTCTCAACTCTGCAGCCTTTTTTAACACTTCATTCTGAAAAGGAGGTGGGATAGAAACCGCTAAGAGCAGGATAGGCACATGATCTATTTTCCCCCTCAAAAACACAAACCTCCCATAGGGGTCCGTTTGAACCGTATCCAATGTAAATTAGAGCTGTTTACTAATTAGAACCGACACCCCTCTAGAATTACTAGTATGAGACGAATGGTATATCCAACCCACCCACCTTTTTTTAAGGGCTAGCAGCCTGCCTCCCACCAGATGTGTCTCTAGAAGGCACACTATGTCCGCCTTCCGTTTATGAACCTCAGTTAATACCGGAGACCTTTTAAATTTATCATTTAACCCCTGTGTATTCCAGGAGAGAACTTTCAACAAACCCACCGTCAAAGGAAAAGTTAAAAGCTTTTGACCAAGGGGGAAAATAACACAAAGAAAACCCTAAACTCTGAAGAGCATAAATCCCGTCCGACTGGGGTAACATAGCACAAACTCAGTTTCCAGAAAAAAGTTGCACCGACTGTACTAAGGAATAATTTGCATATCACACAAGGAGTAGGCCATGAGGGCCCCCAACCAATTAACTTACCCAAAGAACCTTGCCCCCCCAAACCCACCCTGTATTACCTCTCAAAACCAAGTAATACCTCATCCCGAACTAGAACCTTACTCTACCTTACAAAAACTACAAAACTATCCCCAACTCACCACTCCAAGGGCTAGTCACGTAAGCTTACCATAAATGGGCAACTCCCCTACAACAGTATAACCAGCAAAAACCCTTTCTTCTTAGTAAATTAGGCCTGATCCACCGCCCACATTTCCAAATCCTCCCCCACATTGACAAGGAAACAGGATAAGGTAACCATAAGATAATAAAGGATACAGTGCAGCTTATGTAACAATATTAAGACGTCCTTATACAAAAAGCATAATATACTCTCTGGTGAAAGTTCACAGAGGTGGGCTACGTCACCTTCCCCCTCTCTGATCCAGCCAGTCCATGCCATCTTGCCGGGATTCAAAGAAGTGAGAGACACCGTCAACCTGTACTCTCAGTCGAGATGGGAAAAGCATCGCGTACGGGATCTGAAGCTCCCTGAGGCGTCGCTTCACCTGATGAAATTGTGCTCTGTCCTTTTGGACCTCTAACGCGAAGTCCGGGTAAGCTGAAATAGTCGCATTGTCCATCTTCATAGGACCCTGCAGTCGAAGCAAACGGAGAATATTGTCCCGATCCTGGTAGTGCAGAAACTTGGCAATCAGATTGCGCGGAGGGGCACCCGGACGTGGAGGCTGCGAGGGCACTCTATGCGCCCTTTCATCTGCGAATTGAGAGGTGAATGCTTCCCTCCCAAATTCTTTAATCAGATGCTCTTCCAAAAATTTAACTGCATCTCGACCCTCGGCTCTCTCCGGAAATCCAACGAACCGGACATTATTCCATCGTAGACGACCCTTCAGATCTGTGACCTTTGCCTTTCATGTTTGGGCCTGGGCAGAGAGCTGATCTAATTGACCCCTCATTGGAGTCATAGCGTCTTCTATGGCCAAGATGCAGTGTTCAGTTTCCCCCACTATCTCCCGCAACGTCTGCAACTCCTGCTTTATCATGGATAGATCCACTTGAACCTCCCCAATTTTGCCCATCAAGCAATGCTCAGAGTCTGTAATAGCTTGGAGGACTTGACTTAAGGCAGGACCCGAGGTTGCCGGAGTCTCCAGTTGTTCTGGAACCTGCCCAGTCCCCTCCATTCTAGAAAATGATAAACTTTGCGAAGAGCCGGATTGAGAAACCCAAGCGTATTTTTCCAGCTTGGCAGCAGCCGTCGCTGCGTGCGTAGATTTCCCCATATCCAACAGAATGAAGAGATATTAATGCTTAGGAAGCACAAATAGGTAGGAGACCAGTATACCTGCCCGATATCAAGAGAGGACAGCAACCTTGTAGTACCAGCAGAAGTAGGAAGTCCGCGTACACGATAGTCTACTGCACCCACTATCTTGATACCTGCACTTTTTGTGCACTAGAAACCGTTACTGTTCAATTGTAGCAGAGTAGACAGGTCCTAAATCACCCTCCGGCACCAGGGAATAGACCGGCTCAATCTGTGATAGTATGTTACTTGCAGGGAGACCAGTGCACCGGCCCAAAGGTAGTACAGGAGAACCCCTTCGTGGAATTACGGCAGAAATTAAGAAGTCTGTGCTCTGGTCTGTATAATATAATAGACGGGCACCTGAATGGATTACGGATTAGACTTGACTATGTTAATACACAAGGTAATGAAGTCCAGACAGTTCGGTACAACAGAAGCCGCAGGATTTACAGTCCATACACATACCACACAAGCAGTACAATGCAGCCGTATGGTAAAAGAAGGCACCAGTCCCTTAGTAGAGATAGATAGTCCTGGCTGTGCAAAGGAAATTATATAAGGCTACCAGGCCTCACTGTGCAGCACAAGCAGCAGAAATTAGTCAGACTGTGCAATTTCCAATAGTACTGTGTATTTTATGTATGATGATGTCAGGTACAGTGCCAGACAGGGTCAGCAGGAGATGCATGTACTTTAAACACAATAGCTTGATCCCTTCCAGTAGTGTTTGAATTATATACTCCACAAATAAAGAGGCCCAGGTATTCTAGCTGAGGGAGAGCCCCCCTGCACAGGAGTCCTCAGTGCTGAGTGACCATTGGCATTACCATGCTACTGATAGGGGCCAGCAAATGTAGAAGGAAGGTATCCCCCAGAGACCAACCAAGTCTCCCCTCCAGGTACCTGCTACCTTAGCAAACTGTGTCCAGCCCAAGGGGATCCCAGTTGCACCTGCAGTAACGAGCAGCAGTCACAGTATCGCTTCCAAGATGGCGCCTATGTCCAGGGACTTTTCGAGCCCAAACACCGCCAGCCGACACCAAGGGCCCAGACTCCAATCTCCTCTCCAGAAACAGAGCCACAGGGGGTCCGAAGATCCAGGCCAACAGGCGCTGCGAAGGTAAGTGGGAGGAAGCCTCCCTTCTAGATGTCCTGCCGAGCCGCGCCACCAAAGTCTGCTCCAAGACGCATCAACCTCTCACTCCGCAGATACAGCTGCCACAGGCACCGCAACCGCAGCGAAGTACTCAGGAAGGGCAGGTGAGTCCGCTGGGCTATTGCTGGCTGCTATTAAAGCGGGCACCGCTGTCTACCACGGAGATTTGCAGGATCTAGTAAAGGACCTGAGGAGAACGCGTCTCACTCCATTCAGATGCAGGCCACGCCGAATGTGAATGTATTTTGTGGATAGATAGTTATGTGTATGTGTGACAATAGTTATGTGTATTTGTGTGTGTGTGACAGTAGTTATGTGTAGTTGTGGGAGTGTGTATGTCAGTGTCACTCATGGTCTGTGGGGAATTGCGCTGTCCCAGGATTGCAGACCAGATATGACAGGAGAAGGAAAAGAGTCTATCAAAATCCAGTGTAAGGTAGGACTATGCACTATGTGTGTGTGTGTGTGTGTATGTATATGGCGTTCACTGCGTGTGTGTGTGTATATGTATATGAAGTGCACTGTGAGTGTACTGTATATATGTATGTAGGGTGTGTATGTGTGTGTGAGAGATATATATATAATATAAAAAACTAGTAAGCGCTATATTAGACACCAAATATAAAATGCAGTGCACAAATAAAATAATCAAAGTTGCCCAAGTTATTACAATATGATATCTCTTTATTAAATTAAATCATAATACCATAAAGCATATACACCCACAAAACATCGACAGTCCTGTTCTATATAGAAACACTCAATTTGTAGATGAAAAGACAAACAGTAGAAAGATAAACTCACACAATGCTCCAGTAAAGGTGGTGTCACATATATGGTATACACTCACTGGTGTCCGACACTCTCGCTACCTCCTATACAAGACCTAGTTACAGTTTACCTACAAATACTCGGGGTGCTGCCTGTTGAATGTTTAACAATTTATAGTTTAGGGCAGGGGCTAAGGGTCTAATATAACTGTGCTTGCCCTGCCTACTTTCTGGTTAGCCCCTCCGAGTTTATTTGGTCCCGCCCAAAGGAGGCCTCTTCCAGATTTTTTTCCAGGGCCGCTTTATTTTCCCAATCCGCCCCTGAATCCGGATCTGTAATGACTATTGGCCATAGTCCTTTGGCAGCTGATTTGGAGCATTCACTAGAGGTGCTGTATGTAGTCACCCATGGGATGATAGCCTTATTCCCCTTGTTGATTTTTGGTTTTAATGTCAGGAATGTCCTGTACTTTTTGTTTGACCCTTTGAAGATGTTTGTTATTGATGTCTGTGATTCTCTTCTGTATTGCATAATGCAGGGAATTGCGCTGTCCCAGGATTGCAGACCAGATATGACAGGAGAAGGAAATGAGTCTATCAAAATCCAGTGTAAGGAAGGATCATAGTTTAATTTATGTATATAATGAATGTATTTTGCATCACACTGTGTGTGTGTGTGTATATGTATATGGCGTGCACTATGTGTGTGTGTGTGTGTGTGTGTGTGTGTGTATGTATATGGCGTGCACTATGTGTGTGTGTGTATATGTATATGGAGTGCACTATGTGTGTGTGTGTGTGTGTGTATGTATATGGCGTTCACTGCGTATGTGTGTGTATATATGTATATGGAGTGCACTGTGAGTGTGTGTGTGTGTATGTAGGGTGCACTGTGTGTGTGTGTGTGAGAGATATATAATAGAAAAAACTAGTAAGCGCTATATTAGACACCAAATATAAAATGCAGTGCACAAATAAAATAATCAAAGTTGCCCAAGTTATTACAATATGATATCTCTTTATTAAATTAAATCATAATACCATAAAGCATATACACCCACAAAACATCGACAGTCCTGTTCTATATAGAAACACTCAATTTGTAGATGAAAAGACAAACAGTAGAAAGATAAAGTCACACAATGCTCCAGTAAAGGTGGTGTCACATATATGGTATACACTCACTGGTATCCCACACTCTCGCTACCTCCAATACAAGACCTAGTTACAGTTTACCTACAAATACTCGGGGTGCTGCCTGTTGGATGTTTAACAATTTGTAGTTTAGGGCAGGGACTAAGGGACTAATATAACTGTTCTTGCCCTGCCTACTTTCTGGTTAGCCCCTCCCAGAGTTTATTTGGTCCCGCCCAAAGGAGGCCTCTTCCAGATTTTTTTCCATGGCCACTTTATTTTCCCAATCCGCCCCTGGTAGCATGCTTTAAAGGGGTATAGTATGTCAGTGTGATGTTTGGAGTAGCAACAGTTAACCTGCTAGAGCTGAAGTGCTGACAAGGTTAAGTAATTGGCGCTTTTTCCACAGGAGAGAACGTGGACTGTACAAAGGAGAGTGTGTGGACAGAGCAGAGTAGAGAGCGTAGATACAGCAGAGGTTAGAGCATGGATAAAGCAGAGGGGAGAGAGAGTTGACAGAGTGTGGACAGAAAATAGTAGAAAGCATGGACAGAGCAGAAGAAAGAGCATGGATAAAGCAATTGACAGAGCATGGATAGAGCAGAATAGAGAGCATGGACAGAGTAGAAGAGAGAGTGAACAGAGCAGAGGAAAGAGCATGGGTAGAGCAGAGGAGAGCATGAATAGAGCAGAAGTCGGTCACGACAAAACTAGTTGAGGCGGACCTTACCTCTGGGTCGTAAGAATCTCTTTACCATTGATACGGACGGTGAATGATCTGACTGTGTATCATATCTTTCTGGTACGTTTGTACTTTTTACTTCTTTGTGTTATAATAAACCTGAAACACTGCACCATGAAGCGCCTTCTTCTTACCCCCTGCTATATATATATA
>WWET01005557.1:62422-72867 GCA_011038615.1 Limnodynastes dumerilii | reverse complement strand
CAGGTCTCCTCAGCCTTGGTGCAGCCCCTCATATAGTTTCAGTCCTTAGTGCAGCCCCTCATATAGTTTCAGTTTTTAGTGTAGCCCCTCTTATAGCTTTAGTCCTTAGTGCAGCCCCTCATATAGCTTCAGTACTTAGTGCAGACCCTCATATAGCTTCAGTCCTTAGTGCAGCCCCTCATATAGTTTCAGTCCAGTCCTTAGTGCACAGCCCCATCATAGTTTCAGTCCTTAGTGCAGCCCCATAATATAGTTTTAGTCCTTTGTGCAGTCCCATCATATTTTCAGTCCTTAGTACACCCCTATAATATAGTTTTAGTCCTCAGTGCAGCCACATCATAGTTTCATTCCTTAGTGCGCTCCCGTAATATAGTTTTAGTCCTTAGTGCACCTCTATAATATATTTTCAGCCCATTATATAGCTTTAGAACTTAGCGCAGCCCCTCATATAGTTGCAATCCTTAATGCACCCACATAATATCATTTCAGTCCTTAGTGCAGCCCCATCATAGTTTCAGTCCTTAGTGCACCCCCTTAATATAGTTTTAGTCCTTAGTTCAATAGTGCAACCCCCAATAGAAAGTCACTTACCCTCTTCTTGCTCTCCTCCGCGGCGCGCTCTCTGAATTGTCAGGTGGTGCTTGCAGTCTGGAAAAGGAGTCCAATGGGGGGAAAAAAAAGCAGTGGAGTTTTGTAAGACTCATGCCCTAAGGCTCCGATTGCGCCCACATCAGCTGGGTGCCATCAGAACCTGGGGCACGAGCCCTACAAAACCCACGCTAGTTACGCCTCTGCTCCTCATGTGCCACCAGCCACCCCCCCTCCCAGTATTTCCATAATGTGATACCAACCCCCCCATAATGTTTTATCCTAACTTACCTAAGTCTTCCTGCGCGGCGCTCTCCTCCTCTGGCAGGCAGCTCATGTAGGAATTTCCTATATGAGCTGCCTGCCGGTCTCCATAACATTACATTCGACGCCTATGACAGCGGGGGATAGCAAGCGGAGGGGAGAGCCTCTCTGGCTTGGCGCCCCCCTTCCGCACTTACCCCGCTTACCGGGTTCTGCTGGCCCTGGGTGGTGGTGTGTAGTACTATTCTTCTACCCAGGGGGTGTAGTGGGGGTGATTGAGTGGGATGGTGGTCTGCATGGTGGCAGTGAGGTGGATGAAGGAAAGGAGACTTGCTGGCAGGAACAGTTCATAGGGCTGGATCCAGACTTAAGTAAGTGCTTGAAATTAGTTACTCCTGGGCTAAACCATGTTGATTTCAGGGGGAGTCAAGTTAATTGTATTCTTTGCATGTAGGGATATATTTTTGAATTGCTTACTGCACACAGACACTGACCAGCGTTACTATCACACTGTTATTTAGACTTGGGATAGGAAACATCACCTCTCAACTCTAATACTGTTTCCAACAGATGAAATATGACTCCCCTGCAATCACCATGGTTATGCCCAGGAGTAACTCATTTCAAGCAGTTACTTAAGTCTGGATCCAGCCCAAAGTTGCCAACTATACCTGGATATCATGGAGACTCCCTAAAGTGAGTGAATGTTGATTCAGATCCAGAAGTCATTGTGGTTTGATGGCAAAATGTAGATATTGTGTCCTATTTCACTATATTAAGACCTATGGAGATGGCCATTTGGAGGCCAAAATACTGTATAATCAGGTTGTTGGGTCTCAGATCTGATAAACTTCAAATACATTGGGAATCATTTGCAGTAAGTTCCACATATCTCAGGGTTGCCAACTCTCCCGGAATTTCCAGGAGACTTCCGAAATCTCCCGCAAGGGACTTGAGGCCCGTGGTTTCATGGAAACCATGGCCTCAAGTCCTGCCCCCCTGCCTAGCAATACTAATATACCAGTGTTGCTAGGGCCAGGAAGCGACTTGATGATGCAATTTGCGCCATCAAGCCCCGTCCCGATGCCTATTTAAGCTAAAACTGGGTAAGTATGATGCAGGAGGCGGGGCTTAATGGCACAATATGCATACATCACGTCATTAAGCCCCACCCCCTGCATGTGTCGCTAGCTTCCCTCTGGGATCTCCCGGAGGGAAGCTGGTAAAAGTAACCCTGACATATCTCCCAGCATCTAGATATGTTGGATAAAATAAGCCCCTCCTAAGATCTAACTAAACCCCGCCCTAAACTACTCGTAAATGTCCACCTTTCCTTTGGCAAAGCCTAAATAATTTCAGATTTTCTGTGGCATTTTTATATTGTACACCACAGTCAATGCACAGCATGAAGTGCTTTATGATTGAAAGACACTACTTCTGAATGTTGCTTTTAATATATGGGATTGCCTAATGCAGATCCCACAACTATTAAATTAAGTTGCAGCACAACAGGTTTAGGTTTGAGAATCGATTTTCCATCTGCTCGGCTAACTGCTCCAATCCATTTAAAGAGTTTGTTCTACCACTGGCCTAACCCTGTCAGCTGCAGTCCGTTGAGTCCATTGCATTTAAATGATCTGATTGGCTGGGGTGCGGCTAAGCCCTTTCTTGGCCTAATAAATAGTGAACCACAAATTATAAGTGAAGCAGCGAAGTAAAAAAATTCCAGGGGCTAGATTTACTAAGCTGCAGGTTTGGAAAATAGAGATGTTGTCCATAGCAACCAATCAGATTCTAGTTCTCATTAAACTATTACATACTAAAAAATGTCAGCTAAAATCTGATTGGTTGCTATAGGCAACATCTCTACTTTCCAAACCCGCATCTTAGTTAATCTGGCCCCTATCTGAATTGTAAGGCAATAGAAGCATGAAAGGGGTCTCAATACCCATCACATCAGGGGCAGTAGGTGACAGAGTCGAGCCCCAAAGCAAGGAGGCAGGTCCCTAGTCTCGATGGGCAGAGACCTGTGGGACCGGCAGAGGATCTGGGTGTTATCACTGCCTGATAGGAGCTGTCAAAAGCTGACAGCTTAAAATAACGCTTAGCACTTAATGTATGAGTACTAAGTGCTACAGTGCTCTTACATGGAGTGATAAACACTGTTTTAAGTTGTCAGCTTCTGACAGCTTGCTTACACTAGAGGGGGAGCAGCTGCACGGGCCCCCTCTTCACTGGATCCCGTAGCAGCTGCACCCCCTGTAGCCATGTATTATGCCCCAGCATCTTATGTTAGCAATATGCAGACAGCTTAAGTTCTACATACAGAAGCATTTCTGATATCTGAAATAACTCAGTTGTCTGTTTGCCACTGAGAAATATTATTTACCTATTTTTTTATTTAATTTCTCTAACACTTGAACATGTTTTATGCTTTCCTCATAATTCTACTTCAAATTCTAAACTACATTGGGCCCAGAACATTTAAGCTGAAGTATGATTAATTGTAACTTTTTTTTAATTAACTTGCTTTTAGCAATCTTTATTTGTTTACCACATAGTTAGAAACTTACATAGATCTGTATCTATGTCCATTTTTAATATAAATGTTTTAATTGCAGGATTTATAAGGAATATCCCTGGTAGGCCGGTGGCCTTCAAGGTTAGCCAGCAGACCATCTTTTGTTTAAAGAGAACTAGGATTTTGACAGTAATAGGTGGTGTTCATTAAGATGCTCTCTGTATGGAATGGAAGTAATTAGATGGCACTCTGGTCCAGATCCAGAACAACACTTGTGAGTGAATTTACGCATGGCGGAGACGTAAAATCGCCTTTTGGTAAGTACTGCGCATGCGCACCATAGAAAATACGCACATTAACGTAGCGTAATTGTGAACGTATGGGCCATTCACGTATGTGTCACGTAAATACTTACGTGTGGGCGTGCTAATTTTACGTGAGTCCAAAATACGTCTGAAATACGTTAAGTAGGCGGGGTTTGTATTTAAAGTGTACAGTATGGGCGTGCTAAGCTGCGTAAATTTGTGTTGCCCATACGTACGTGTGCGGATCACTGCGGTTACGTTGGCAAAAGTTAAGGTAGGGTTTGGAAAGCGTATCTTGACAAAATACGTACATTCAAGGGGGTGTGCCTAGGGGAGTGTATAGAATATACGCACACGAAAATACGCTACGCGAATAAACGTACGGCAAATGTAGTTCAGGATCAACCCCTCTGTATTTAGTGGTAGTTATTAAGATGGTCTCTGTGTCAGGTAGTGGTCAGTAGGATGCTCTCTGTTTTGGGTAGTGGTTAATAGGATGCTCTCTGTATTGGGAAGTGGTCAGGGGCGTTTCCGAGGTCCCGGAGGGAAGCCATTGATGCCTGCAAGGGGTGAGACTTAATGACACGATTTATGCAAATTGCATCATTAAGCCCCACCCCCTGTCAATCACTTTTGTAATCTCTAGTGTTCTAGGGGGTGGGCGGGGCTTGATTACATAATCAAGTCCCGTCCATCGCTAGTATCTCTAGGGATTACAATAGAGTTTAGAAGGGGGTCGGGACTTGCAGGAGATTTGCCGGCTCTCCCAGGATACTGGAAACCAAATTTGGGGAGTCTCCCGGATATTCCGGGAGAGTTGGCAACCCTGGTTTTAAGAAGTGAAGGGGTCTTTGTGCAGGATTTGTACATGGGCCCTCCCCCCTTACACTGAGACAGGACTGTCCCGATTCGCGAACCTCAAAAGGGGCGGGCCTAACTGCGCTTTAAGCGTCAGTACTTTTTTGGCACACGAATTGGGACAGTTCCACCACAGGGGAAGGGGGGCTCATTTGGCATTTATTACTCCCCTCCAGAAGATCTTAGAGGGAAGAAATAGATGCTGAATGGTCCCCCCTTCCCCTGCCAACCCTGGGTGCAGGATGAATGCCACAGGGCCCCCTGATCTGAGGGCCCTGTGTGCACTACACACCCTGCACCCATTATAGATACGCCTATGGAAGTGGTCACAAAGTGGTCACTAGGATGCTCTCTCTATTGGAAAGTGGTCACTAGGATGCTCTCTCTATTGGGAAGTGGTCACTAGGATGCTCTCTGTATTGGGAAGTGGTCACTAGGATGCTCTCTGTATTGTGTAGTGGTCACTGAAATGCTCTCTGTGGGCCTGATTCACAGATAACTAGGACATAAGTATCTCCCCTTGTTCTTATGGATCTTTACTGACTTGAGCGTCCATAGCGCTACCTTAACTCTCCATGTGTATCTTTGTGCGAATTTTACTAAAGTACATACAGACTTTACAAACCCCGCCCACACTGCCCTATTTACATGCCTAACCCCGCCCATACTGCCCTATTTACATGCCTCCCCCGCCCATACTGCCCTATTTACATGACTTCCCCACCCATACTGCCCTATTTACATGCCTAACCCTGCCCATACTGCCCTATTTACATGCCTAACCCCACCCATACTGCCCTATTTACTTGCCTCCCCCCACCCATACTGCCTTATTTACATGCCTTCCCCGCCCACACTGCCCTATTTACATGCCTTCCCCCACCCACTTTTCCTAACTACCTACTTATGGAGTAGTGGCACGCCCCTTCTTACGGATCTCATTAGGCACGGAGTTGACAGCGCGAACGGGTTTCCATGCATAACAACTGGTTCACGCATGCGCAATTTGTAAAAGAAAAATGCCAAGATATGCACACGGCATGCATATATATATATAGGTATGTTATTAAGGGCTCTATCTACTTACCTCCCTCGTTCCCTGTGAAGGAAGCTGCATCAGGCTGGCTTATCATCGCAGCGAGCCTGGCAGCTTCCTTCACATGATTTACTAATACTCACCCCTCCTGCGAGGACCCACGATGATCCGCTGGGTCCGTGCAGTACTTCACATTCATGCGATGCACATGCACAGTAACTTTCAATCCGGACTTAGAAAAATTTCAGTCTCAACATGAGAAACACTGCACATGCTCAGGACATGAGAAACACTGCACATGCTCAGCACATGAGAAACACTGCACATGCTCAGGACATGAGAAACACTGCACATGCTCAGGACATTAGATACACTGCACATGCTCAGGACATGAGACACACTGCACATGCTCAGGACATGAGACACACTGCACATGCTCAGGACATGAGACACACTGCACATGCTCAGGACATGAGACACACTGCACATGCTCAGGACATGAGACACACTGCACATGCTCAGGACATGAGACACACTGCACATGCTCAGGACATGAGACACACTGCACATGCTCAGGACATGAGACACACTGCACATGCTCAGGACATGAGACACACTGCACATGCTCAGGACATGAGACACACTGCACATGCTCAGGACATGAGACACACTGCACATGCTCAGGACATGAGACACACTGCACATGCTCAGGACATGAGACACACTGCACATGCTCAGGACATGAGACACACTGCACATGCTCAGGACATGAGACACACTGCACATGCTCAGGACATGAGACACACTGCACATGCTCAGGACATGAGACACACTGCACATGCTCAGGACATGAGACACACTGCACATGCTCAGGACATGAGACACACTGCACATGCTCAGGACATGAGACACACTGCACATGCTCAGGACATGAGACACACTGCACATGCTCAGGACATGAGACACACTGCACATGCTCAGGACATGAGACACACTGCACATGCTCAGGATATGAGAAACACTGCACATGCGCAGGACATGAGAAACACTGCACATGCGCAGGACATGAGAAACACTGCACATGCGCAGGACATGAGAAACACTGCACATGCGCAGAGCTTCTCTTTAGGCACTTTGAAATTTTCTTGACATGAGAAACACTGCGCATGTGCAGTGTCTTCATACCAGGACCGGACAGCTGCAGCCCGACGGAACGCCCGGACATAATATTTAATTATATTTTCTATGTTTTTTATAGATTTTTTTTTTAACTAGCAGTATTTCTATGTCTTCCGGTGGTCTCCCCATACATACCCCCCTTTTCCTCCCCCTAATAACAGAATTAGGGGGATTAAAAGAGGAGTATATGGGGACATCGCCAGAATACTTACCCCTAACACTAGCCTGTGCTCGCGTTAGTCTGACGCCGGGAGCGGAGTGTAAGACTCTTCTCCGGCATTTTGTAAATATGAGAGACTTCATTTTAATGCGATAAGGACAGTTTTGAAGTGAAAACTGGCACTATCGCATTAAAATGATCTTTGTAAATAGACCCCTAAGTGTGAATCAGGTCCTGTATGTGGTTGTGAGGAAGCTCTTATTATTGGGCCGGAATGGTTAAGTTTAGGCTGCTACAAGAGGAAGATTAGTGTTAAGCTTCAGGACAGGGAGGGTTAGAGTAAGGCTGCTTAAAGGGTAAGACTACGGTTAGGCTGTGGACAGCAAGGATTAAGGTTAGGCTGCTAGATGGGAAGGTTAGGGAGAACAGGGAGGGTTAGGGTTAGAGGAGGGATAAGTTACCAGTCACTGTTGAAAGTCTTTGAAAATACTCTGGGCACTGACAAAATGTCTTCTTGCTTGTGTCATCTTGCAACTGCGTTACTGTCACTGCTTGATTGTTGTAACCAGTCCCTTAGTAAATATTGTTCTTCTACCCTGTATTACTGCTAAAACTTCTTTACAAAGGTGGATTTACATATTAATATATTAGTATACAGATCTGACAGCGTTCATTAGAAAATACTCCAATGTGACATCCTTAAATGAAAAACTTTAGAAATAATAAATTCCAGTTTGAAGTATAAAGTACAGTAAGTCACCTTAAGTCATAACACAAATCTCTACGGTTATTTAAAAATAATGGAAAATATTCCTCTTCTGTTTAGCCTAGGGTGGAATATGATTTCATTTCATTACTTGTGCAAATCCCAGGATTGCTTGCTAGATAATTACCACTAATTATAAAGTTTGCTTATTCAATGCAAAAATATCCTGCAGGTAAATATCGAATGCTGGAACAAATAATGCAGTAATCAGCTGCAGAAAATCATTCTACTAATACACTGCAGTGCGCCTCCGTCATAGATACTGTAGCTGTTACATTGTACTGAGGGTATGTCAGGGGTGGGGAACCTTTTTTCTGCCAAGGGCCATTTGAATATTTATAAAATCATTTGAGGGCCATACAAAATTATCAGCTTAAAATTAGCCGCTATATTTGGTCAAAAATGTAATTAACTCACCTCTAATGTGATGGCTGGAACTGCTTCTCTTTGGTGAGGAGTGTGATGTTAGCTGGTATTGATGATGTTGCTACTCGCAGCTGCTTTCCAGGTTTGCGTAGTCAATCTTCCCCCTTTCCTCAGTTTTTTTTCTCCTCTTTGTATTCTCTTGTGTTGCTGCAGTACTACCGACCACAGATACAGGGCGTCCGATGCTTTTTTGGTATAGGTTTTTGTATTTTTTATGGGGTTTTTTGAAAACTTTTTTTTTGTATTTTTTTATGGTTTTTTGGCGTTTGTTTTTTACTTTATGTAATATTTTCTATCACCCTTTTTCTTCCTCTGCTTTCCGCCTTTTCTCTCTTCTATCTCTTTTTTTTTTTCCTCTTTGGATTCTCTTGTGTTGCTGCAGTACTACTGACCACAGATACCGGGCGTTTGATGCTTTTTTTTTTTGTATTCTTTATAGATTTTTTTATGGATTTTTCTTTTTTATAGATTTTTATTTTTATTTTTTTGGTCTTAATTTTTTGGGTGTTTGCCTGTTATCTGTCTGATGGCCGAACCATATGACTTTCCCCACCCCTGGTATATGTCATTGTAAGTAATAGAAATATATGGGGTACAAAAGTAATCATTTTTCAGGTGATCTGTAAACTCAGCAATAGAGGGATATAAGAATGAGAGAATATAAAAACATTTTGGGGCAGATTCAATTGACCGCGAAGGATTGTTGCGATGCTTTACTCGCGAATTTACACTGCAGATTTTATCTCGCACCCCATAGAAGGGTACCACAATTGACAGAAATGGGCTCACTTCACGCTTATTCCCATCTTCGCGGTCAATTGAATCTGCCCCTATATCTTACAACCTGCCCCGTGTTAGGTTACTTATAGTTATAATTATATCGTTTATAGTTATAGTTGAGTTAAATAAGCATAAGGGGAGAAATAAGAAGACACTGGGGACCGTGTTCAGACTTCCGTTTTGAAACACGACCTCAAATATACGCACGCACGTAGCAAGGAACACCAACCAAAACCCCAGTCACTCCCTTTGCTAATTCGGAGGGAAAGGGGTACTAATTACTCATGGCCGGACCAGCCAGGTGACTCGGCCTGGGCCTGCACTGGTGCTATTTTTCTTTTTCTTCTTTTCTTTTTCTTTAAATAGAGAATGCCGGCAGAGGGGGGAGCAGGGAGTAACAGAAGGAGGGGAGCTTGATCGCTGGAGTGCTCCTCTCCCTGTACGTCACAGCTCCTTCTCAGGAGCTCTACACAGAAGTCTTCCTCAAAGTCTTCCCCTTTTGCCAACGATTAGCCAGTCAGGGATCCTACACTTCCTTTCATTTTACCCGAGGACAGCTCTGCTCAGTCTACTGACAGGTAAGTGTGTAATTGTTATACATGTATGTTGTGTGTGTGTGTGTGTGTGTATAATGCATGCTTGTATGTGTAGTAATGCATGTATGTAGATTATGTGTGTGTGCGTGTGTGAGCGTAGTGCATGCATGTAAGTTATGTATGTGTGTGTGTGTGTGTGTGAGTGTAATGCATGTATGTATGTATATTGTGTGTGTGTAATGCATACATGTATGTTTTGTGTGGTATACAAGATGTGTGTGTAGATATATATACCACACCAGGGGCATCACAACTTTTTTTTTTTTTTGGGGTGGAGGGTTAAGAATTCAGCCCTCTCCTTGGGAATTTAGCAAAGCGGCGGTACGCTGTCAAAGGGGACGTGGCTAACTCATTGTGGGCATGGCCAAGCCACAATGTCTGCTGCCACCCAGTACTCTGATCATGCCTCCAGTCCCCCTCCCAGTACTCCCATGTGTTTAGAGCCCCCATCAGGATAATTTGCCATCATGTCTTACCAGCCCCTTCATTATGGGCCTCCAGCCCCCCTCATTATTCCCCATCATATGCCTCCAGCCCCCCTCAGTATTCCCCATTATGTGCCTCTAGCCGACCCTCAGTATTCCCCATTATGTGCCTCCAGCCCCCAATCGATATTCTCCATTATGTGCCTGCAGCCCCCCTCAGTATTCCCCATTATGTGCCTCCAGTCCCCCTCAGTATTCCCCATTATGTGCCTCCAACCGACACCCAGTATTTCCCATTATGTGCCTCCAGCCCCACTCAGTATTCCCCATTATGTGCCTGCAGCCCCCCTCAGTATTCCCCATTATGTGCCTGTAGCCCCCCTCAGTATACCCCATTATGTGCCTCCAGCCAACCCCCAGTATTCGCCATTATGTGCCTCCAGCCCCCACTCAGTATTCCCCATTATGTGCCTGCTGCCCCCTCAGTATTCCCCATTATGTGCCTCCAGCCCCCCCTCAGTATTCCCCATCATCTGTCTCC
>WWET01005557.1:33335-44743 GCA_011038615.1 Limnodynastes dumerilii | reverse complement strand
AGATATGAGATAGATAGATAGATAGATAGATAGATAGATAGATAGATAGATAGATAGATAGATATGAGATAGATAGATAGATAGATAGATAGATAGATAGATAGATAGATAGATAGATAGATAGATAGATAGATATTAGATAAAGAAATGTGTCAGAATGCAAATAGTTGATTTAATAGTATGAAGGCAGGTGCAAAAGGTAAGAAGACAGTCTTTAAGTTTATTGTGTCCTTAAATATCCCCTTTACACGCCACCAGTATCTCACACTAAAATTAACCCACTGAAATGCATTTCTAAAAGACAATAAAAGCTTCTACTGGAGTTAACGACCATATCCTCTCAGAATTGCCATTTCCAATACCAAATTATCTGGTCAGTATTGTTTCACAAATGTAAAATGTCAATGTAGCTGATCGTTATTATTGCAGAAATGCCAAACGTTCATTTAGACGTTAGCTGGTGCTTTGGAAATGTCAGTGGCTCGTGTAGCCTGCATTGCTCTCGAGGAAGCCGAGGACAAATCTCCTTCTGAAAAAATCTATTCTAATTAAAAATAAAAAGTCAACACATTACATAAGGGTTTTATGACTTTACTTTGTTATATTTAATATCTAATCCTTAGGGTCTCAGTCATTTTTATCATGGCACCCCTAAGTCAAAATAATTACTGAGCAGTCCCGCGGGGCAGATCCAGAACTAAATATGATAGTGTAGTTACTTTGTTATGTATTTATTTTATATGTACTGTGCATGTGCGCGGCAGGTGTTACACCACGTAACTATGAATGTACGTACCAGCCTCGTATCAACAGCGTAACTATGAACGAAGGGGCGTGACAGCCGTACGACACCCGTTATTATGTTTCGGAGGTGGGTTGCGGCATTTAAATCGTACAATATGGGCGTGCTTAAGCACTTACATAAGTGAAGCCTTTACGTACGTCAGTAGTTACGCTAGGAAAAGTTAAGGTAGTGTTTGGGAAGCGTAAAACGGCCAAACTACGAACAAGCGAGGGGAGTGCATAGAAATACGCTACACGATGAAACGAAATGGAAACGTAGGTCTGGATCTGGCCTCTTGTTGAAGTAGATGGGGAAAAACCACTTCATAAATATTTAGGTCCTAAAAAGCGGAATTCACGCAAAGATAGTGTTTTTTGAATGCTAGGAAAATACATCCTTGTGGTAAAGTGGTGCATTACCAGGACAAAATTCTGGATCCGTCATCGCAGTACTAAATCCGGTGTGGAGCAGGACAGAGCAGGAAGCAGAAGTGAGAGGTATGTAGATTGTACAGCATGGACTAGTTTCGGCCTTTATGCACAGTAGAGATTTCCACATTGCCCCTATATTATGTAGGGAAGGTGAGGATATCTTAAGGTAGGGTCTG
The DNA here is from genome assembly GCA_011038615.1 of Limnodynastes dumerilii. NCBI lineage: Eukaryota > Metazoa > Chordata > Amphibia > Anura > Limnodynastidae > Limnodynastes > Limnodynastes dumerilii. The sequence continues at coordinate 43,352 of WWET01005557.1, read as the reverse complement.
GCTGGCGTAACTCCCCTCACCCGTACAGAATTCAGGCCACAACTTTTAAAAAACTATTTTTGCTAATTAATTCTCAGAGCCCATAACAGCAAAACGTTGAAAGACACTAAAAAAACGAATTAAATATGTTTTAGAAAAAAAAGGAAAATTGAGTGGTAATAAAAACTAAATTAAAATGGCCAGCCAGCATTTTTAGATTTTTTTTCTGTGTTTTTTAACCTTACTACTGCTGGATGGATTTGGAAGCTCCTTTTGGTGAGCTGGCTTCTAAAGCAAAGATTTGGACAGAGGCAGTGCTCAGGGCCACCATCAGGGCATGACTGCCAGGGGTGTTCTGATAGATGGGCCCCACCCGTCAGCATCAGAAAAAGTGAATTTTCTTTTTGAAAGACATGTACTTCATCCTCCAGCCACTGTCCTTGTTCTGTTTCTCTCTCTATTCTATGCTCTGCTCCATTACACCCCAAATCAGTGCAGAGGAGAATAACTGATATCCGCCTTGTCTGTCTCTGTGCATGCTGATCTTTTGTAGTATACAGGGTAAGATTCTCTTTCATTCTCAGTTTTTATTTTTTATTTATTTATTTATTTATTTATTTTATTCTTTTTTTTTTGGACCCTGATGAATGTTGCAAGTGTCAACTTAAACGTCAGTTATTTTTCAATAAAATGATCATGTGCCCTTTAAGTCTGTGACTGCCACCTGTTCTAGGCTTCTAAACATGAGTAGTTGGTGAGCACCTCAGCAAGTGTTATGGTGGTAAATGGAGTGCCGTTACTATACTGGGTGGTGTTTGGGAAAAATGGGGTCGGGATGTAATTTGTGCGTCGGTATGAACAAAGAATCTCTAAGAGCGGGAAAACATACGTGCCAGGAGATGGGATCCTACTCTTCCTGCTTCCTTCACGATGCCGCTGGCATGACTTAAATTCTCAAAGGGGAAAAAAAGCAGAGAAGTCATCAAAGCAGGTAAGAAATTAATTAAAAAAATAATTGTAGAAACATTGCTAGACACACAAGAAGGAGGCAAAAGGTTTATTGGACACACCAGGAGGGGGCAAAAGGCTGGCCAGACACACAAGGAGGGGCAGTAGACTGTCTGGACACACAAGGAGGGGAAGTAGACTGTCTGGACACACAAGGAGGGGCAGTAGGCTGTCTGGACACACCAGGAGGGGACAAAAGGCTGGCCAGACACACAAGGAGGGGCAGTAGACTGTCTGGACACACAAGGATGGGCAGTAGACTGTCTGGACACACAAGGAGCGGCAGTAGGCTGTCTGGACACACAATGAGGGGCAGTAGGCTGTCTGGACACACAGGGAGGGGGGCAAAAGCCTGAAGTTTCGGTTACATTTTTATTCCAGTGAATGGGTTTGTAGGGGCCCCTGTGCATTGCTTTGGCCAGGGCCTACAATACTGTTAAGACAGCCCTGCAGCCTACTCTGTTACACTCTGTTCATGCTCATCACTTTCACATTACATTATCACATCTGCACTTGTTATGACTGCCGCTGGGACAGAAGAGGACTGATAACCAATAAGCATAATTCTCCACCAATGTTTATAATCATTATGTTAGTGAAGAACATTTTTAACCTCACAGTCACCATTAGACCCAACAATCTGAGCTGCACCTGTTACATGCCACAGCTGGTCCCTTGTGCCCTGGACTCCTCTCCAGGCGTTCTCTCTGTGCCTGCCGTCACGCACACGTGATTGCATTCAAATTTGCCACATGCTCTCCTGTCTCCTGTAGTATGCTATGGAAACAGCCAGGATACCATCCATCAGATACACTGATGAATACTGCTAGCTGATCTGTGGCTATCAGCCTCTTTTTTAAGGACCGGCAATGCTGCCATGCACTGGTGGTTATAAAGTCCTGGCCTGTCCAGCGTTCATCTGCTTTCTGACCTCTCTTACTACCTAGTTACTATCGATTGCTGTGCGAACCCTTGCTCCTTTTTGTTTGTACCCTTCTTTTCCTGGTAACTATCCTCTGTATACTTGGTAGTCCTCGCCCTTCGATGAGTGACTGTTTATCTACTGTGTGATTGCCAAAATTTTGGTTCTTTATTGTTTGTCCTTTGACATTTCATGACATGAGCTCCTAGTCAGACACCATGGGCCTGATCCAGGCCTACGCTGGCCGGTGTTACTACGCCGGCCAGCAGCATAAGATCGGCTTAAAAGCCGATCTGTGCATGCGCCGGGCAGATGTTGCCCAGCGTAGCTACGGCAACGCCCACGCATCGATCGGGCGTCCGTAGCAGCGCGATAGTAACGCTGGAGGGGGCGTCCCCCAGCGTTACTACGTTCAGGTTAGTGTAGGGAGGCGGGGGGAGGGTATTTAGGCTGGGAGCGTAGTTACACTCCCTTACGCCGGTTGAAGTTAGGGTAGCTTTCAGTCGGTGTAAGGGAGTGTAAATACACTCTAAGCAGGGGGAGTGTCGGTGGAGTGAGCTGCTCTTACGCTGAGCATTAGAACGCTTAGAGTAACAGCGTAGGTCTGGATCAGGCCCCATGACCCTGATTCTCAACTAATAATGTTCATCAGATCTATGAGCAAGCGCAGAGAAATGCACAGAAACCAGGAATGACTGATTCACAGGCACGTAGGACTGATTTAATTTACGCATCAGCATGTAAAGTGTTCTGCATGCATATAAATGTGGGGCATGACTCAATGCAAATTGCCAGCACTATTAATGCATTGGGAGTCCCCACTCTGATGGGCTGCCTTTAAAAATAGAAATAGACGAAAGTTCCTTTTCGACTGTCTCTATTTCAAATGGCAGCCATTTTAGTTTTTTTTTATGAATGGGTGAGTATGTTGATCGAGGCAAAAGCAATCGATATCCCAGCCAGTTCGAAACTAGCTGGTAGAAAACGGCCCTATCGAAATAGCGGAGACACACACCCCTATTAATGTATAGTAGGGGCGTGTCTTTTGGATTACGAGTGATGCACAAATGTATCACTGCAGAAGCAACCATACGAAACGGAAAAAGTGAAGGTAGCCCTCTAGCACTTTTACTTTTATGAGAGTCTATGCATCTGGCCTTTCTGTTTGTTCAGACTACAGTCTACACCTGTGTGTTTACAATATATGGATCAGTTGCAATTAATTGACACAATGAAAGCCTCATCTATTTACTCATCTGATATTACGCCATTATTTGCAACACTTAAAACAGGTCAAGGAAGGCATTTTATTTCATGTTTAATTTGTTTTTATTTTTAATACACATTGTGGAATCGGTGCACAATGTGGAAATGAGCATACCTGAAATAATCGCAGTCAAATCGCAAATGCGGTCCAACCCGCAAAAGATTTATTCCAAATGGGAAAGGCTTATCCAAAGGTACTAACCACACCAACAGCAGTGCCAGCCAGTACAAGCTCAAAGCTTCAGTACAAAAGTTCCTGGCCATCAGGGCCCACTGTCCTTTTAACAGCCAAGATTAAAAGAAGGTCTGTCCTCTTGATAGGTGAGCTCTCCTGGTCATCTCGACTTCCTTTTACTTCATTGGATCCTTATGGATTTATTATCCCAAAGCCGGAGGTCAATCAGCATAATGTACAGGTGGTCCTAGGCTAGCTAGCAGGGTCAACTAAACTAACTAAGCTTGCACATATAATATTACAGATCATCTATGTCTATAACTTGCATATGCTATATGCGATCTTTTATTAAAATAGAGCATCATTAATACAACAGTAAATGCTACATTACAAGTCTAAACATGACAACATTATAACATGCTTATAGTGATCGACGGATTTTAGCTGAATGAAACCAAACAAAGATTTGAGGATTTGGAACACATTTATTTATTGGTACACAACACCTAAGTGGAAACATGTTTGAAAACCTGTTTATTAATAAGCAGAACCATAAGATTTAGAAAGCCCCCAAATAAACGCTGTTGCGTGCATCCACGTGCAAATGCATGTGAATGCGTGCAATTTTTCACTCTTAGAGATTCTTTGGGCCCAGGGGCGTAGGAATGAAAATTTTCATGGGGGGGCAAAAGGCCAAGGACTACTGAAGCCCATTTTTCATGAGGTGCTCCAGGCACCATGAGCCAGATCCTTACCCCTGCACGCTGGTCCGTAGTTACCGTAGTAAACCGTAGTGCCCCCTGCACTCCCCGCCCCCTGAACTCCCCACTATACCGTCCACAGGCCACAATTATTCGCTCTCTCTGTTACATTGTCATGCAACTTATAAGAACAGTCAGTGGGAAGTAGCGCTTCCCGGTCTCCTGTGTCTGCTTACTCTTACTGCAAATTGTGACAGCAAAATGAGAGGGGATTCTAAGAAAGAAAGAAGCTTTGCAAGAAGAAAATGTACAGAACTAACATGAAGACAACTTTATTTTTGATAAACATAAGTGACAACTGTTAAAGAGTCCTAATAAAGCTATTATCGCTTCATCCCCATTTTTACTTTATTCATCCTTGTTCACCTTTGTGCAGAAGTTCATAGGGGCAAAACACAGTCTTTGCCCCCCCAACAAAAATCATGGGGGGGCGACTGCCCCCTCTGCCCCCCCTCCCCCCGGTTCCTACACCCCTGTTTGGGCCTGATCCAGTCCGACACTTGTGTGCGTTTTCACAACGGACGTAAGCGGAAAAATGGGTATTTGTACTTACTGCACATGCACGGGGCTGGTGTTACGCTCAGAAAATCTGAGTGTGGGCCTTGAGCATAACAGCTTCGTAACTACGCTCGAGGGGTCGTGCCTGCCATACGAAATCCATAATTATGAACCGAGGGCAGGGTGAGGCATTTAAATCGTACAGTAAGAAAGCAAAACTAAGTACGACCAAGGGGAGTTCCTAGGGGAGCGCATTGGAGGTACGCCGGCGTTAATACGCACATGAGCGTTTCTTGAGCGTAGGTCTGGATCAGGCCCTTTGTTCTTACCCACGCACAGATTATATCATTTTATCTTAATATATCATTTATTGTGTTATGATTTGATTTGACTTCTACAACATTTGGTGTCTATTTGATGTCTAATGTACAGTGTCACTATGCAATTGGTAATAATAGTTATATTATTGATTGGTATTGTCCACTAATGTTTGTTAAAAAATGTACAAACAAATGCCTATTTTTTTATGCCAATTGAACTATATTGTATAATTTATATCTTAACTCAAATTTTAAAAATGTTATATTTGTTTGCTTTATGGAGCTGTTGTGTTTTGTTTGTGGCTTTTTTTTTACATTTTACATTGTACAAGGCTTTATACCAACCTAAGATGTTAAATAACATAAGATTTTAAATAAGAAACACTTGAGTTAATTTTTTGATAAACTTCTTAATTTATTTAAAGAAAGTGCTCAAACAATACCACAGCAAATCCCTAAACAACACACACTTTAAGATCCTTAGAAACGTCTTAGACAAAATTTTTGCCAAAAAAACCAAATTTTTTAAAATAATTATTTCCCCCCCTTTTTTTAAGAGGCTGTCCTCACCCTCCTGCGCCGTGGAGATGTTGCTGCCACACCTGGGCTGCTGCCAATGTTTTTGTCACAGCAGAATAATACTCAGGTAGGAGGAACCCATCTCCTGGCACTGTCAGCTGTTACGAGACTGACACGCGAGGCACAAAGTCTAACTACCGAGAGGTGCTCACCAGAGACCCTGATGGTGAGGATGGACTTGGCTGCGTCCAAGTAGCAGGTCGCGGTCCTCAGTGGACAATCTCATAGTATAGAAAATGTCAAGGAGGCCAGGAAATGATCTCAGACACCCTCACCAACAGACAAGAATACAGGTCAGAAGAACAAAGGAGTACAACTGTAGTAGAAATAGTGCAGAAATACCCAGACAGGATAAGATACAGGTAAGTACAGTTGGAACTTGACTGCACTATATTGACCAGGCAAGCTGGCGTACAGATGTAGTAAGTAAGTACAGTAGGGATGAGCACAGGCAGACTGTCATAAACAGTGCTGGATGAAAGCACCAAAAGCAAAGTACACAGAGGAACAGACCAAACAAACAAACGAACAGGGGCACTTACTCAGCTCACACATGCAGGAGGCAGAGGTACTGGAATAAGGGAAAAATAAACAAGACGGAAAGGTAGCACTCATGAATCACAGGATAAGAACTGATATTAATACAGGAGCATGTACAGGAACACTAGAAACTAGAAGCTATGACTTACCAGGAGGCTATCAGCTGACAGCTATTTAAGGGGAGAGCCAAATCCCCATCGGCTGCTGAATGCACACAGCCCAATCCTCAGCTAAGGCATCCCAGCTGCGAGGTAATCAGCTAGGATCCTTAGCAAAAAGGAATGCTGCAGGGGAAACACGGACTGGAGTACCCTGCTACAGAACATTGACAACATTACACACTGCTGCCATACTGCAGAGTATAATATTAGCATTAGTTCTAATGTGTTGATCCATACTTTCCAGCCTCATCTGCAAATATGTTCAATCCCCTCCTCACACTCTTCTCCTATGTCCAAAAGAATTGGATCCACATCCTAGTCCAGGGGGTCGAGTTTATGGCTTAACACATAAACATGTGCTCCAAGTGGGGTGAGTAAATGGGGGTTATGCCATACCAGTAATTTTAATATATATATTTTTTTTTAAACAAAAAACTTTGTTTTTTTGAGGGGTACAATGTTTAATACAAAAATATTTTAAATATTTATGTAATCCAAACTCACCAGAAGCACTTCCAGGATCCACAACAGAATTGCCAGGAGGAATGCTCGTAATCCCTCCCTGGTGTACATGCCATCAACACCTTCCACCTCCTGCAATGGATGGCCCTTACAGCAAATAGTTCAGTCTCTGTATGCTCCAATGAAGCTGCCCTGCACCAGTCCTCCTGTGTTTAAAAGTAATGATTTATTAGATGTACATAGAGAGTAATTTCTTCGAATTTCTAGGGGGTGTTTAGGTATACATTTAACTTATTTTGATGTTTTTTGTTATTTATTTGAATAGGTCCATAAAAAAATTAATAATCTTAATTTGATGGAATGCTTAACCCTTTCAGCAAGTTTTTTCTTAAGGACTGAAATTCCTTGAAATTCAAATTTGAACTTAAATGCCTAAATTGCATGCTATTGGCTGACAATTATGGGCCATTTTAACATGCCGTTACGTTCCACAGAGCATATTGTCCTTGCCTTACAAAGAGTAATAAAGTTTAGTATGTTCTAGATTAGTTTGATTTGACCAATAGACAAACCTGACTATTTTGCTGCATGAACAGGCCGTAGTATCAATCACCATAATTTTAGAATGAAAAAATATTTGCCACCATTCAGCGCTACACACAATCAATAAAATTTCAAATACAAAAAATTCATGAAGTGTCAATAAAATCTCTTAAGTCGTCTGTGTGTTTCTTCCCATGAATAAAGCAGATATCGTTTTATACAGTTTGTTATCGATTGTGGTTCTTAAAAGTAGTTGTTGTTGGTGGATCATTTTACAGTAGGCTCAGGAGTGCACTATGGTCATTATGGGAATAATGCAAAACACACACATCATATAAATATAAAAGTATTTATTGTACTTAGCATCGAGTTTCAATCAAGTATGTTCAGCGTACAGCGAAAGTCACATCCAGGAGCCTTGGTCCTGCAATGGTAGCTGGATCAGTCCACAGCACTTCTGCAGTCAGTCTGGGCATGGAAGAATAAGCTGACATTCTAGCATAAAATGCTATTTTTTATACACCTTTTGCTGGGCTTAATCTGCTTAACTTTACTCTCTGGAAAAACAATGCTGTTTATGTTTAGATTACCTATGTAATAGTTAATAGTTAAACAGAATCTGAAACACTTAAACTGTATCTAGACTTTACACAGAGTTTAGTAGGCAAGTATGATGTGGATTTTTGCTCAAAGCTTCTTCAATATTGACCAAACAGTCAGGCTAACAAGGAATGGACTTTGTAACATTTAACATGTAAGATGACATTGCAATAAAACATCTTAAAGTGATACAGACCCAATAAAGGTCACTAAACAGCCCTCTTGGCTTCAGAGGTCCTTCCTTTCTCCTCCGAATTCAGGTCCTGAATAAACCTACTGAGGACGACCTTATTACCAATATCTGGACCAATTCAGGACTCTATTTGTTCCCTATATCCAGTAGCGCTAGCAGTTTTTCACTACATTTCCATATAATACTATAAGTATCTGAATACCACTTTTAGCATTTTTCTGTTGGCTGCTTAGGATATTTTTTTTACGATTAGTGTTCTGTTTTTTCTACTTTGTTTCTGTTTTAATAACATCTAGATTAGTGTCAGCACTCCATCCCATTTACTACTACCAACGCGTTTCAACAGGTTACTGTCTTTTTCAAGGTGAGCAGATCTACTGTACTGGGTCCCTTATTTATACCTGGTCTGACATCATCAATGTGCATCGGTAATATCAATACAACAAATTAAACCGGCAATCAGAACAATATCGCAGGGGGTAAACCCCGACACCTAATAATAAATAATTAGTTATTTAAAGAATGTTGAAAATTTTGTTTAAAAAGAAAAAAATTGGGTGATGTTTTTATTGTAGCAGACAATTAGGACACATAGTACATTAATGACCACATATAAAAGGAAAAAATTAAGAAACATATGTTTATTAAGCTATTCACAAACATAAATTACATTAGTAGCATATCCTTTAAAATCTACACATAAAATTTACACCTTCTTACAAGCGTATATTTAATTATAATTTTAAAGAAATATGTAGCAAACATATATGAAAAACTTTGAGACAAAGTAGAGTAGGAAGGGTTAATGTTGACAAATGGAAACAGGACAATCCAAAAAAATAAATGGTGGTTAGTCTAAAAAGGATATCCAATTAACACTAATAATATGGCTTGATAAAAACACGATTTGCGTTTAATTGAGTATCTGAGAATGCTGAGGAAGTTAAAGAACCTTGATAGCCGTCGTATTCACAGGAAGGAAACACATTAGTTCATAAATGTACGCACAGATGTGATTTTTCCGTTTGTGGCACTACTGTGACTAGGGGTGTGGTTTTGTAGCTTTTGGAGTAGCTCTGAATCAGTCTTACAAATTTCGTCTGTGCGTAGATTTGCATACATCTACACATCTGCACAGAACATACTCTTAGATGTGAATCAGGTCCCATAAGAGTAACTTAATCTAGAGCGTGTCATGTGACCTCTGCTGACTTCTTGCTTAAGTTTCTTCTGCTCCACTCAGACATGCTGAAGGACCGGAGTCTGCTAAGGTAAGAGTTTTTCTTTTTTCTTATTTCTTTCATGAATATATTTTAGACAGTATACATATTTATTAGAGAAGGCTATTTACAGCAAAGGGAGTGACATAAATGAGTTAGTGTACATCATCTGAAATGCTTTATCAGGCCCTGGATATACAGGTAAGATGAGATATTGCATGTAAAATGCATCGTCCACATTGGGGCATAAGAGCTTGTTTAGCACCATATTTCTGAACAGATCTCAGTAGACTACCGGGTTAATTATTTTTCTACTGCTTTTATTTAAAACAGTCCTCCCTACAAGCACATATCAATTACTGTTTTTTGACAATAATGACACTTTCAAGCCACAGTTCTCTATTCTCTTTAATTATGAAATATTGCATTATATCTCTGGGGTATAAAAATTTATTTCTCTATCCCGTGTTATGCGTTTCCACTATTAATTCATATTCTCAGGTCTAGTGCTTGACTTTATTATCAAAATACAGTTCTCTTTTCCAGAAATGTGGCACTTTATATTCCATTACAGTGTGATGACCAATGAATTATGTCTGTGTTCCCCTGATGATTTCAGTTTTCTAATCTAATTAAGGAATTCATTTCCAGTTAACAATGCGCAATGAAAAATATATATTAAGGGTCAGAAAAAGTTCTCTGAAATTCTATTTTAATAACTTTATTACAAACAGCATTTCACACTAAGTGTAAAGTGAGCAGTTTGTTTATGATATACTGTATATATATA
>WWET01005557.1:19644-32094 GCA_011038615.1 Limnodynastes dumerilii | reverse complement strand
AGTGTTCGCTAGAGCCCCTGAAGGTGGGGATAGACTGGAGCTGATAGGAATCCATCAGGATACGCCCCTTAGAGGATACCCGGTAGAAGAGCAGAAGAAAAGTAGGAATATAAGATTTAGACAGATGGAATATAGTAGTGGGAAATAGGCCGGTCAGAAGAATCTGCACCGCGACAAACAATACAGAAAACATTGAACGGACACAAAGGACAAGATGGGGGCTGACGGGACAGATGGAACAAACTCCACAAACCAGGGCAGTCACTCACTCACTCAAACTGCGGGAACCCCCTAAGGGGTTAACAGAAACAAGCAGCCAGGAACAAATTGGTAAATACAAAAATGGATGAAACACTAAGGGGAGAGAGAGGGACTGTGAGACACTGAGGAATAAAGGCTAGGAACTGAGCAGGAATAAACTGGGACACTCAAAATCACAATAGAAGATAATAGCACAAGCCAAGAGAGAAGAAATGAGAGAACTGGCACAGAAACTCAGGAAAGCCTATAACCAGCGTCAGCCTCTGGGTGGAAGTTACTTTTAAAAAGAGGCTGACGAATGGCAGGAAGGCTGAGAAGGCGCCAAATACAACTATAGGCTGGCGTCCAGGTTGCTAGGCAGCGCCAGATGGTCCGGAGGAAAGAGCATCCCCAGCAACCAATGACGCGGCTGCCGGGAGGCGGGGAGAGCACAGCAATGGCTGCAAGGGATCGAAGAATGACGCCGGAGGCAAGAGGACCACGGGAGCCGGTGGCTGCAGAGGAGGGAAGCAAACAGGGAGCGAGGAGGAGGTAAGAAAACGTGGGGAGCAGGATAAGAGACACCATATTAGTCCATTTAAATGCCCCCCCACCCACTTTCACTAAACTACGCACGTACGGAAGACAACCACGCCCCTCCACACGTATGTCACTAAGTCCGATTTACAAATCTGGGCGTAATGGAGTTCCGTGCCTAAATCCTACGTAGCTTGTGTAAAAAAAAGTTACTACGCATGCGCAGTACAACTGTACCTTAAAATACGCACGGAAAAAGTAGCAAAAACATAAGTGTGAAACGGGTCCATTGTTAGTAGCGTATCAGTCATGGTACAGCTAAAAGTCTTCAGTGTTTCAGTCTCACTGTAAACTGTATTAAGTAAAATAGCGATCACTGGTTTTAGCAGTGAGGCTTACCTACAGATCACATGTGCTTTTAGCTGTACCATGACTGATATGCTACTAACAATGGGCCGTATTCACAGATCCATTTTTTAATAGTACGCAATTATGCGCACGCACGTAGCAAGGCAACACTCACCAACACCCACGATACTCCCCTCTTCTTCCATGCAATAGTAGACTTACACCTCCATAGACCACTCTGTTCTTTACGTGTGTACTTACATGCATATATGTCTTCCGTGAGTGCGATTCTTTATAGTCGCGCCCTCACGCGTTCATTTAAAAGTGTCCCACTACCCACTTTCATGTACGTATGTCCCCAAGTGTGATTCACGTGTTCGTGCCTAAAGCACTTATGTGCTTATATTCTATGTAAGTCACATAAATAAAATTACTACGCATGCGCAGTTAAAGCGAACCTAAAATTACGCAAGCATCTTCACGTGGAAACATATCTGTGAATATGGTCCAATATCTTTTTATATATGTGGACTTATCACTCCACGAGGGTGAATCTGTTCCAAGAACATATCATGCCTAGAGGCCGGATCCAGAACTACATCCGTCTTCCATGAGGGCCGTAATTCAATGAACAATAGCTACTACGCATGCGTAATTACTAATGTACGTAATCTGCGTATCGTTTCCATACGTAGATTGCGTATATGCGGTCTAAAAGGCCGCATATACACAATCTACGTATCGAAACGATATGCAGATTACGTACAATAGCTACTACGCATGCGCAGTAGCTATTGTTCATTGAATTACGGCCGTCTATGGAAGACGGATGTAGTTTTGGCTCTACCCCTAGGTCATGATTTCAGTTCCCGGACTAGGGGCCTCATTTATTAAGGGCGATTTGAGTAAAATTGCCTGTGATTGAAGTAGTTTACGGGCGATTTGCAAGTCTCGGGATTTACTAAAGTAAATCTCCATAAACTCGCTGGAGATGAGTGTTTTAAAAAAATGCTGGTATTTAAATCTCTCTGGTGATTTTTAGCATTAGGGACATACAAATCTCTGTTTTTACAAAGGGAGGGATTAGCAAAGTCGCTGGTGATTGTGCTAAAAATCGCAGGAGAAAAATTTCATGGGGGTAAGTGTTGATTTCCTAGAATTTGGCACTCACTTTGCTTAGTAAAGCACCCATCAGCTGTATTAACAAAAAAAAAAAAAAATACACAGTACTAAAAATGGCTGCAGCAATATGCCATTAACCCTTGGTATGCTGTAGCATATAGTACTATAAGGCACAGCATGCCCATGTATAGCAGGGCATGATGTGCCGTATAGTACCCTAAGTGACAGCATGTGACAGCATACCCCGCGCAACCATACAGTACTCCGTTACAATACAAAACAAAATAAATTCCCTCTGTCACCTAATGTCAATACTATATTTTCCCTCCATCAGCTAATGTCCAAACATACGTCCCCTCCATCAGCTAATGTCCAAACATATGTCCCCCTTCGTCAGGTAATGACAAAACATATGTCTCCTCAAGATATAAAATAAAACAAAATTCTCCCCGTATATGAGTAATGTTTAAAAATTTGGCCCGTAATAGTAAATGTCAAATATAATTCTGACATAGGAGTTAAAAATGCAACGATTCATGTAATGAAAATAAACACATTTATACATACAATGTTTCAATATTTTAAACTTCTACTCACTGTTCTGTAGTCTTCTTTCTTGACAGGCAACGATCAGCTGGTCTTCTGCTCTGCGCCTTGTGCATCATGGCTGAGCTGGCGACGATGTCTCCTTCTTCATCACGGTCCCTCCAGTGAATGACTTGTCATGCCAGGGGCCTTATTTATTATCTCTGCCTGATATCCTGTCAGAGGATCATGTGGCCGAGATTATAAATAATGGCGCTGGCATGACATAAGTCATTTTGTTTTGTATTGTAACAGAGTACTGTACGGTTGCGGCGGTATGCCATTAAACCTGCAATACATGGGCATACTGTGCCTTATAGTACTATATGCTGCAGCATGCCAATGGTTAATGGCATATTGCGGCAGCCATTTTTAGTATTGTGTATTTTTTATTTATTTCTAAGGGCCAGGAACTCCAGCGAGGTTAAACTATAGCGAGTTTAGCACAAACTCGCCAGAGTTTAACATAAACTCGCTGGAGTTTAACATAAACTCGCTGGAGTTTAATCGCCACACATCACTGGAGTTTAAAAATCACCAGCCAAAATCGCCCCTTGGTAAATCCAGAGACTTTGCCACAAAAATCGCCCCTCAACTCCAGCGATGTGTGGTGATTCAAAGGGGCTATTTAAATTACCCCTTAGTAAATGAGGCTTTAGGTCTTAACTGTGTGCAGTTTCTACGTTCTCCCTGTGTCTGCATAGGTTTCCTCCCACACAACAAAAATGTTGGTACTATGTCGGTAAGTTAATGGCTGCAGACTAAATTGACCTTAGTCTGTTTGTGTATGTAGGTGTTTGTGTTAGGGAAGTTATTGAAGCAGGAACTAATGTGAATGTAAATTTTCTCAGTAAAGCACTACTCAATCTGATGGTACTATATAAAAACCTATTAATTAATTAAGATAATGGGGTAGATCCAGACCTATGTTCCCTTTCCATTTCAACGTGTAGTGTAATTACTAGGCATTCCTCTTGCTCATACGTACTTTTGCCGTTTTACACTTTCCAAAACCTACCTTAACTTTTCAAAGCGTGACTCCTTTCATCCGTAATGGCTGCTCGTCCTTATGTGCCGAAGCACGCCCATACTGTAAAATTTAAATGCCTCACCCCATCTCCTAAGAGTAATTAAGGGTGTCATATGGCTGGCACAAACCTTTGTCCGTAGTTACGTAGGGGGAGGGAGTATTATAATTGTACAGTAGCTATATGCATATGAAAGTGGAGGATAGTTTTGGAGTAATAACTGCCCTGGACAACCAGCAACAGCAACTTACTGCCATTATGTGTAGGTAGCCATGAGCCATTTGCACTGCTGCACCACTGGATTCATTGATATAAATGATGGCACTGGCTGTGAGTTTGGCTGCATAGTTAACAACCAGCACCAGCTGCAGTTTAGGGCAATAGGTCTTTGTAGTTCATGGTGTTAGGCCCTTGTAGTTTAGTATGGTATTCTCTTGTAGGTGCTATAGGGCACTTGGCCCTTGTAGTTTATAGAGGGTGCTAGGCCTTTGTAGATGTTAGAGGGCGCTAAGCCTTGGTTTTTTCATATTCCCTTTATATACCAACAGAACCTTTGATGTTACTCTTACATGCCATCATAAGTCTTCATTTACTCATTACATGCCATCATAAGTCTTCATTTACTCATTACATGCCATCATAAGTCTTCATTTGCTCATTACATGCCATTATGTATATCCCTATAACCCGTAAATGCCATCAGAACTCTCCATGTGCCCTTTACTGGAATCAGGCCTCTCCAAAGACCTAAAAAAGAAACCAAATATGATAAAGACACTTAATGGAAAACAATAAAAGATCTTGCACTATAAGTGCAAGCAGCTGAATGTCAGAGGGGTTTGGGGTCTACCTCCCCCACATACAAATCCTAAAAACAATAAAGAATACCTCTAACAACTGCGCTACACTATCTAATTCAAATATATCTAATATACTTAATACAATAACTAAAAAGCTAAAATATATAAACAATAAGATGGCAGGCAGCTCTCTAATATATAAAACACGATGGTATCGCAATCCCACGTGGCATCAATGATGTCTAGTAGTCACTTGGAAACAAGCAAAAAGAAACAATCTAGTGCAGTAAGTTTAAACAATTTTATTATTTCTACACGCACTGATATAAAGTATCTCTTTAAAAACAATTAAATAAGAAACAACAAAATAACATAATAACATACTCCTCAGATTTCCTTCCTCTCGTACCAGAACAAAGTTAAAAGTATCCTTGATATAGTCCCTCTAGTGGTGCACAGCCCAGGTTTCCAAAGTCCTGCTTGGGGAGATGAGAGCACTGATCCTCGTCCTGATGCTTGAGGTTGGTAAAGTCTTTCGTGGGTATGAGCGTTTACCAACTTACGCATTTCAAGCCCTTTTCAAAGTGTTGAACTACATGGTGGAGATCAGTTTTTTAAAAGTACGCAATTATATGCATGCACGTCGCAAGCCAACACCCACCAACACCCCTGACACTCCCCTCTCACCGCCGTGCTGTCAGGGACTTACGAGTCCATAGACCACTCTATTCTTTACATATGTACTTACATGCGTATATGTATGTCGTACGTGCGATTCTTAATAACCGCACCCTCATGCGTTCATTTAAATGCCTCCCCCCACCCACTTTCATGTAAATTTTCACTTACGTTTTTCAACCCCGCCCTGAAAGCTGTATTTTACCAAGTGTGATTCACAAGTTCATACATTAGGCGCTTACGTGCGTATATTCTACGTAATGTATGTAAATAAAGTTACTACGCATACGCAGTTAAACTGTACCTAAAAATATGCACGCAACTACACGTGAAAACGGATCTCTGAATAACATCCGTCATCTTTATGCTGCCTGCTCATCTGTGATTTAATTGTCCTTTCCTGATTACCACTACTCACTCTTTTTTTTCACTCGGGCTTACTTTATATTGTTAACCCTTTCTTTCTATTTTACGTTGGTAATTATCATTCAAATGCAACCTTTTCTCTATACATTATATTAATTTACAATCCCAAGAATAATCCGAGAGTAATTTATATATCTTAATCTAAAAACATTTATGCATCACTAAAAACATTTATACATCACTAAAACATTAATACATCACTAAAACATTTATACATCACTAAAAACATTTATATATCACTAAAAACATTTATACATCACTAAAAACATTTATACATCACTAACAGCCTCTAATACATAATTATACTTACAGGGCCAGATCCAGAACTACGTGTATAAAACGGACGCTAGCACCGTGTATTTACGCTAGCGTACCTTCTAAGCACTCCCCTCGCATGTACATACTTTGGCCACTTTCCAAACCCTACCTTAACTTTTCCCGACGTAACCTCTGACGTACGTATAGTCCCCGCGTACTTACGCTGCTAAGCGCGCCCATACTGTACAATTGAAATGCCGCACCCCGCCTTTCTAGCGTAAATACAGGTGGCGTATGGCTGGCATGCCCCTACATACGTTGTTACGTGGATGATACGTGAATGGCCCATACGCTCTGTGTTACGTGGTGTAACATCTGACGTGAGCATGTGCAGTAACTACTAATGTGTGAATTTACACTAGCGGCTAGTGCAAATTCACTCGCGGACAATGTTCTGGATCTACAACACAGTGACTAAAATATGCAATTGATCTAAAACTATATTAAAAAACGATTTACATATTTTTAGCTTCAATATGATAGTCATATAAATAAAAATAAAAGGCTTATAAATAATTTCCAATAAAGGGGAATTCTAATAAATAATCAACATCATCAAATCTTTATTATTCATATAAATTATCATATTTATCATTGCAACCATTACTACTTGAACACACTTACACACGTAAATCACCATATAAATGTTATCATGCGCAGTACCATTTTTTCCGTAACAGAGAGCAGCCAATCGATGCAGTACTCCGTATGGATCAGAGCCCCCTGCACAGAGAGAAATGCATGGTTGGTGGGCTAATGCATGCAAATCATACATATACTGAAGGGTTTCCGTGCCGGATACTTAAGGTAGGGTCCTGCATGCAGATTCACTATCTGCATGCAGAAGAGCAGAGGGAGTGCTGGGGGAATGCCCTGCTCTCCTAAATGCGAGCCTCTGAATCACAAAGTCCCAGATCCAGAGCTACTTTTTCATTACGTTTCAAGACGTAGCATATTTACTAGGCGCTCCCCTCGCTCGTACTTTTGCCGTTTTACGCTTTCCAAATCTTACCTTAACTTTACACAATGTGGACCTGATTCAGAGATTGAAAATAAGAACTTAAAGTTACACCTGGGCTAAACCATGTTGATTTCAGGGGAGTCAAATTTCATTTGTTGCAACAGTATTATAGTTAAAAGGTGATGTTTCCCAGCTCAAGTCTAATTAGCAGTTTAAAAGTGAAGCTGATCAGGTATCTGTGTGCAATAAGTAAAAGCAAAGCATTCTCCCTGCATGCATAGAATAAAATTAACTTGACTCCCCCTGAAATCAACATGGTTTTGCCCAGGTGTAACTTTAAGTTCTTATTTTCAGCCTCTGAATCAGGCCCTGTAAGTACTGATGTACGTACAGGCTGCAAATACGTAACTGCCTAAACACACATAGACTGCTGGATTTAAATGCCTCTCCCCGCCTTCGAAACGTAATTACGGGTGTCATATGGCTGGCACGCCCACTGCGTGCGTGCATAGTTACGCTGTTGATACTAGGCTGGTACGTACGGTCAGAGTTACGTGGCGTAACATCTGTTGCGCGCATGCGCAGTAAATACTAATGGTCAATTTTACGTCAGCGGTTAGCGTAAAAACGCTTGCATACGTGCTTTTGGATCTACACTAAAATCTGTACAGTGTCCTCCACAGCAGAGGCTATATGGAAATCATAATTAAATGTGATTCCAGTCCAATATTATTGCACAATGAAATCTTAATAAGAGATAAATATATGGACCTGCTTCACAGTTAAGAGTAAAATAGTGAACTCATCTACTTATACACACGTGAAAAATCCGCAATACCGATTCAGAGAAAATAAAGGACGTAGGCCTTTGCTGTGTATATTTAGGTACGTGCAGACTTAATTAGCTGTGAATCGGCCGTGTGTTTAGTTGCTTAAAATTTGTTATGATTCAATGATACGTAACTAAACGCACTGATTATGATTGGGAAAAGTAAATATTATTTTGTTGTTTTAAAAACAGCAAGTACTATCGTTAGTGTTAATGCATGGATATTGAATATTGTGAGGGCATAAAATAAAGTCATATTCATATTGATTTATATTAATCAGTGTATTGATTGCTGTGTTTGGATAGACAAGGTTTCAAATAAGGATGCAAAAATAGGCCTGAACCCATTCATGCATACGGTTAAAATGAATGTATTTTATAAGGTGATATTATAATATTAAGTCAGAACTCTAGTGATTTCAATGAAATTTTAAAAGAAACAGGCTTCCAAATTAAAGGTGTTTGCCACCAAGGGAACTGACATTCCAAATACCAGTCAGGTAGGGTGTGATAGTATCTATACAAAGGTGGCCGGTTTTATGGTGGCAATTATAGATGGAGGACCTCTATCCCCCCCTCAGGGACCAGGCAACAGCATTCCAATGCCCTGCCCTAGGGATGACTAACCAGCATTCTAAAATAGGATTGGGCGTGCTCAGTATACATGCTTGACTATTACATTTATTTGATATATCCTTAGGGATAAAAAGAATATATGTAGCTTAAAAAATACTGTTATAAGCCCATAAACGAATATACAGATTTGTTAGGCATCGATCACATTTCAACGGTATGCATACACAGGCTTATCTTCGCGGGCTTTCTTATTTATAACCATAATACTGTATTGAGATTGTTTCTTTAATTTTCTATGTATGTGCTCTGTATGGGCCTGATCCAGAACAACGATGTAGCACAGAGCGTGCTAACGATCAGCGTTACATCGCTGACTCCCCCCTGGCACTCCCCCTGTGCGGGCGTATGGCCCCTTCCTTACGCCGGGTGAAGGCTACCCTAGCTTCGCCCGGCGTAAGGAAGGGGCCATACGCCCGCACAGGGGGAGTGCCAGGGGGGAGTCAGCGATGTAACGCTGAGCAATAGCACGCTCAGCGCTACATCGTTGATCTGGATCAGGCCCATTGCCTCCAATACATTTTACACTTGTCATTTAGCTCCCATAGTTATTTGGATGTGACATAGAGTCCCTCCTCCATTTTATAAATGTGTCATTCGCCTTTTACTACTATAATTTTAAATGCGGCAAACAGTAGTATATTTATTTATATAGTAAATTCGGCTATTCCACTTATCTATCATCCTTTCAGTGAAGTCATTTTTTTCCAGACATTTCCTCTGAATTTTCCACCATCCGGTTTATATTCATGCTCTCGGGACGCCCGATCGTAGATCGGGCGTTTCCATAGTAACGCCGGGCAACATCTGCCCGGCGCATGCGCATTTGAGCTACGGCCGCCGTACTAGCGACGGCAGCCGTAGCTCAGGATCAGGCCCTATGTGTATAAATGTAAACAATGTTCCAATTTATTTTTAATATACGTTTGTCATTCTCAGGAGGTCTCAATTCGCATATTTTTCACCAATCACCTTTAGAACATTATAAATTGGTAATATTTAGCACCATTAGATAGCTTGCAACATTCTAAGAATAACTTTGTGCTTTGATATGCTATTGCTAGTGGCGTTTGAATATTATAATCATAAATGGATTTTGTTTAAAATGTCTAACGATGAGATAGGTTAATAAAATATGCTAATTGACCCTCCTGACGAGCCAAAGTGGGATTGAGAGAGAACCAATCCCAGCAAGTACCAGAAGATCCACCAATCAGAGGAACAGCAGAATGAACAACTGTGATGTCATGTTTCTTTTGTCTCAATGTAAATAAAAGAAGAGTCTGTCCATGGAGCAAGAGAAAGAAGATTTTTGTATTGAAGCCTTGGACAGACTGTTCCTGCGTTGATCGCCTGCATTGATTGGTGAGACACTTGTATTTTGGCTTTGTTATTGTATTTTCTGTATACTATTGTTAAACTTTTCTTAGTAAAACTCTTTTTGTGCATTGGAACACAACTTACGATCTGGACATTGTTTCTTTGTGGACATACGTAATTTATGCAACTTTTGCGCAATATTATCACAATTAATAAACTGTATGTAATAATTAATTAATATCTTACAACAACAAAAAATACTTTAACAAATTGGGGGCTCGTCCGGGATCATCTTGCCAGAATTTTTCCTCAGACATAAGGTTATAAGATTAGCATATGTAAACAAAAAGTAGCCTTAAAAATACAACTTTGAATAATCATGACATACTTAACAAAACACATAAACGCATATAAATACATTATAAATACAATGCGTTATAAATACAATGATCCACTACATAAAAGAGATTCATAAACATTTTAGAAATTAAAATTTTATGAAAATAAACAACACAAACAACCAATGACTGTAATGAGTGCTCTGATTATAGTTAAATAAGTAAATCTGATGGTGTTTAGTCACAAAATTTTAAGTGAATAAAAACCTTCAAAAACTGAAACCAAAAAACGTTTACAGGGTTAAACTCTTGAACACAATGTAAAATCAGCGTAGGATTTTAAAAACGAGTCTTTATATGTTTAATCTAAATAAACAGTGACACAATCTCTGACTGGAATCTAAACTCTGAAATCTCAGTGCAGAGCTTTATAGGAAGCTAAATGGTGGAAACTTACTGCACATGCTCAGTTACTCAGCCTAGTGCTGTTATCATAGCTGCAATTAACACTTAAAAAGACAGCATGTACACTGCTATTTGCAACAGTTGTTTCAGCAGGTTAATGCTTTTTATTTTTACTACGTCTCTTTTCATCTTATTACATTTCATATCAATATCATGTCCCAGAACCCTACTCCATATGGTATCCTGAACACAGGGGTGTCAGAATCATGGGTCCTATCTGAATTCAAACAATGAAAAAGGGAAAATCATTAACATATTGGGCCGGATCCAGAACTCTGCAGAAGCAGCTGAGTTCCGTAGATTGCGTGTGATCCTAAGTTCCGTATATGTGAGGGCAGACCACTTCTCTTGTAAGTACGGGACATCCGAGTCCAGTATCCTACCTTACAATTTACACATCAGCTCCACGGAAAATAGGTCCGGTGTGTAAATGATTGTATGTAAGGGCTTAAGCAAGCCCTTACTGTACGATTTGTGGAAACCAAATCAAAACATGTAAAATATTATTACAACTCAATATTTAATCATTGTGGGTGCAAATAACAAAGAGCCTCATGTGCGTAATTTCATGTGCTTTTGTTGCTCTTAAGAGTCTACAACCAGTAATGAACTGGTTAACAAATATATTTGCATGTAGGAGTTATGTATACTTAGTAAATAAAATGCATTCCAAATCATTAAAGCTTTGTTTTATTCGCAGGAGGATTCAATCAGCTAAAGCCTGCCGATCACTGTGGGAATGTTATAATATTGTCATGTTTAGACTTGTAGTGTAGCTTTTAATGTTGTATAAGCAATGTTGTATTTTGTTAAAATTGCGTATAGCGTACGCATGTTATAGACATAGATGATATGTAATATTAAATGTGCAGAGTTAGTTAGTTTATTTGACCCTGCTACTTAGGCTGGGACCACCTGTACATTATGCTGATTGACCTCCGGGCGTGAGACAAAAGACACACCAGGATCCAATGAAGCGCATAGAATCTGAGTTGACCATTAGGATTCACAAATCAAGAGGACAGAAGACCTTCCTTTAATCTTTCTTGTTAAAAAGACAATGCCAGGCTCTGAAGGCCAGAGGCTTTTGTATTGAAGCTCATGGATTAGTGCTTTTGGATAACCGTTTCACACTCGGAATAAATCTATTGTGGGTTGGACCACATTTGCGATTGGATTGCGATTATTTCAGTTATTACGGATTTCCACATTGCGCACAGATTCCACAAATTTAAATACATTTCCACTCCCACTATATGTACATGCTCTATGCATGGCAGCTCGTTCCGCCATCGGAGAGGCTTACAGCTGGATGTCTCGATCTTGAGAATCCAGATCCATGCTGGAAGTCTGAAGAACACACATGCGCTGTATTGAAATACGGGCGTTTCTTACATCTGGATCTACTCTATTATTATCTTTTATGACATATCACATCAGATAAAAAATTGTTGAGGCGATGTACATTTTATTTTTACCTTCTGTTTCTTCTTCTAACTTGCTGAGCTGTGTGTATTTCATATCAAATTCCAACGACTCCTGTAAGATTTTCTATCTCAACAGCATTTTGGATATTGACACAGTCCTGAGCTGACATTGATTGTTTTACATTGGTTACTATTGTCATAAAAGGCTGCGGTTCCTAAGGCCGCAAAGACAAATTTGTCACCAATATAGAAACTTATAATGAATAGACCCCTTTACAACAGGTTGTGAGAGTTCACCATACTGTAAATGGAGAATTTTTTGCTGAGACTGATTTATTTAAAGAGACCATTGTACTAGAGCTGCTGGCAGTATATTAGAAAGCGGTGGAGATGCG
>WWET01005556.1:11658-28609 GCA_011038615.1 Limnodynastes dumerilii | reverse complement strand
TCACCTGACTAAGAGGGAACACTTATAGTCACCTGACTAAGACAGATCACCTACAGTCACCTGACTAAGAGGGAACGACTATAGTCACCTGACTAAGAGAGATCACCTACAGTCACCTGACTAAGAGAGATCACCTACAATCACCTGACTAAGAGGGAACACTTATAGTCACCTGACTAAGACAGATCACCTACAGTCACCTGACTAAGAGGGAACGACTATAGTCACCTGACTAAGAGAGATCACCTACAGTCACCTGACTAAGAGAGATCACCTACAATCACCTGACTAAGAGGGAACACTTATAGTCACCTGACTAAGACAGATCACCTACAGTCACCTGACTAAGAGGGAACGACTATAGTCACCTGACTAAGAGAGATCACCTACAGTCACCTGACTAAGAGAGATCACCTACAATCACCTGACTAAGAGGGAACACTTATAGTCACCTGACTAAGACAGATCACCTACAGTCACCTGACTAAGAGGGAACGACTATAGTCACCTGACTAAGAGAGATCACCTACAGTCACCTGACTAAGAGAGATCACCTACAATCACCTGACTAAGAGGGAACACTTATAGTCACCTGACTAAGACAGATCACCTACAGTCACCTGACTAAGAGGGAATGCCTATAGTCACCTGACTTAAAGGGAACACTTATAGTCACCTGACTAAGAGGGATTGCCTACAGTCACCTGACTAAGAGGGATCACCTATACAGTCACCTGACTAAGAGGGAACTTTAAGGCTTTTGACTTTTCATTGCTTTACTGGGAGATCCCTAATACTAGAATAAGATTCCTCTTCTCTATACTAGAATAAGATCCCTCCTCCCTAATACTAGAATAAGATCCCTCTTCTCTATACTAGAATAAGATCCCTCTTCTCTATTAGTAGAATAAGATCCCTCTTCCCTAATACTAGAATCTGATCTCTCTTCTGTAACTAATGTGCATTTAGTCGCAGTGTGGAAATCAGATGCAGAAGGATCTAAACCCTCGATAAACTCAGAGTTTTATAACTGTACAAGTTTTCCAAGAGCTCCTGAAGCATGATGCAGCTCAGAAACTACTTTATTCATCTGCCAGGTTTGGACATTGAAGTTGTCAACGTCCCATCTCTCCCATTTAGCTCCCAGGACAAGAGTGGGAGCGCAGCTGTCATTGGTCAATTGTACTTCTGCCTCGGAGAATATTTTTCCTCTCTGACACTTTCAAGCAATTGTCTCTTCACCTCTGTAAAGCGAGATTGCATCCAGCGCGATGTCACCCATCTGTCAGCACGGCGGAGTCTTCAGTTATTCCTCCGGTGTTCAGGGACTTATCCAGGACTGTCTCCAACATATTCAATTACGCCTCAAGTTCTGCGCTGACATAAAGAACTCAGAAGTAAATGGGGTCTGACTCCTGAAGAATTTAGAGGCGTTTAATGCTGCTTCTGGGAAAGCAGCAAGATACGGGCACGTTTTACCAGTCAGTCGCGTCCATTGGGGGTGGGTAAGGGGGGTAAGTGAGAAAGTTTTAGGTGCCAATTTTTTATTTATATATTTTTTTTTACTTTATAAAGAAAATGACAGTCTCATAAAAAAATGGGAGCAAGAAAAAAAAAACGCCACCGTGTCAAAATCACATCGAATGTAAAATAGAAAAACAGAATCAGAGTTAAGAGGTCCGACCCAGAGGGGGGCGTACACCAGCAGACGTGCCGCTTCTCTGCGTGTTCAGATCTGAAGAACGCGCAGTCTCGGCCGATTCAGATCTGAGCGTTACCTGTGGGTGGCGGCTTGCGTTCTCAGGGGCGTGTTGAGGAAGGGAAGAGGAGGAGTTATAATAATTATTATGTACATAGGGAGGAAAATGATTTATGTATTAGATGTGACGCAAGACGGTGAATATCATTCTGCATCCGTGTGTTTTCCTCAAATGATGAAAGTAAACGATTTCTGAGCTGTCAGATCGAAAAAATGTCCACTTTAGCGATACAAATCCGCTCAATCCAGACTTCCGTTAGACTCTTTTGACTGATTTGGAACAGGGCAGACAGTACCGAGAGATTTTAATCAGCCAGGATACAGCAATGTTTTCTGACTCAGTCACAGGTAGATTCCCAGGAGTGTAGAGGCGGATTGGCCATAGAACTTACAGGGAATTTCCCGGTAGGCCGGTGGTCTCTGGAGGTCACTCAGCAGCTCCTTTTTTATTTGAAGAAGACTAGGATGTTGACTGTCATGGGTGGAGGTTGCTAAAATGATGTCTGTATAGAATAAAGATCATTAGGATGCTATATGTATTGGGTGGTGGTCAATAGGATGCTGTATGTATTGGGTGGTGGTCAGTAGGATGCTGTATGTATTGGGTGGTGGTCAGTAGGATGCTGTCTGTATTGGGTGGTGGTCAGTAGGATGCTGTATGTATTGGGTGGTGGTCAGTAGGATGCTATATGTATTGGGGGTGGTACCTAGGATGCTGTATATATTGGGTGATCATCACTAGAATGCTGTATGTATTTGGCGATGGTCACTAGGATGCTGTATGTTTCAGGCAGTGGTCACTAGGATGCTGTATGTATTGGTTAATGGTCACTAGGATGCTGTATGTATTGGGCGGTGGTCACTAGGATGCTGTATGTATTGGTTAATGGTCACTAGGATGCTGTATGTATTGGGTGGTGGTCACTAGGATGCTATATGTATTGGGTGGTGGTCACTAAGATGCTGTATGTATTGGGTGATTGTCACTAGAATGCAGTATGTTTTGATTGGTGGTCACTAGGATGCTATGTGTTTCAGGTGGTGATCACTAGGCTACTGTATGTATTGGGCGGTGGTCACTAGGATGCTGTATGTATTGGTTAATGGTCACTAGGATGCTGTATGTATTGGGTGGTGGTCACTAGGATGCTGTATGTATTGGGTTATGGTCACTAGGATGCTGTATGTATTAGTTAATGCTCACTAGGATGCTGTATGTATTGGGTGATTGTCACTAGAATGCTGTATGTTTTGGTTGGTGGTAACTAGGATGCTGTATGTTTCAGGTGGTGATCACTAGGATACTATATGTATTGTGAGGTAGTTACTAGGCTGCTTAATGCATTGGGAGGTGGTAACTGGAGTGGCAGTGACTACTTGCATTGCATAGTGGTCACTATAAATCTCTTTATTGGATTGTGAAATATTAGTCATTAGATGCTGTATTTACTTGTTACTCTTTTACATAACCCACTATATTGGCAATATATAACCCTGCCCCCATATCATGTATTTTGCACTGCTTTTATTTTATTTTTCTTTATTCTGTACTAATCCAGGTTACTTATTTTTATGACTCCGCCAATAGTGATCTTGCGCACTTTAAGTTCCCAGAAGAATGTAGATCTGGATGTGTGCATAGAGAGAGGGAACACCTACACTGTCACCTAAGAGGAAACACCCACAAGTCACCTCAGCTCCTCCCCTCTGTCTTATGTCTGGAAGGGTCCACAGAGGAGGCACCTACACTGTCACCTGACTAAAAGGAAACACCCACTAGTCACCTCAGCTCCGCCCCTCTGTCAGAATAGTCAGTGCTTTCATGTCTGTAATAGTCCGAATGCAAAATGGCTGCACTCACGCCATAGAGAGTGCAAAGGAGTTTCGGAGCACTCGCCAAACATTGGACATTATCTACCTCACAGCACTTTAATCTCATTCGTTTTCCTACCGCAGTCACCCAAGAAACCAATTCATATTTTAAAACATGAATTCCTTAATTGAGTACCGGCAACTGGGGAGCTCGCGCTTCGCACGAAACAGTCAATGAGAGACAGGCGGCTATTTTTACATTTTTATTTTTACAAGTTACCTATTCAAATAAACAACTTCTTCTTCATTTTTCTCCCCTTAGTTAAAAACAGAAGGCGTAAGCGGCGCCCCCCGAGGGTCACGCTACAATACATTGCGTTCCTGCAGGTCAGTCGGTTAATTGGCTTGTGCCCACAGACAACGTCGCGCTCCTTCTCTCCTTCACAGTATTCGCTAATTAACTTTAATGTTTTCTTATGAAAGCAGACGTTACTGAGAAAATGGCTGACTGCAGCGCGGACACGGAGAAAGGTCGACGCTTGTTAACGCCATGAACGCCGCGGTTGAATGGGCGCCATATTTTCTGATTGTATTTTTTTCATTATCTGACTAATATTTAGTGCATTATCTAAAAATAATGTTACAGACTTATTATTCACTATCCGCGAGCTATGTCCTCTGTAATTACTTGTCACGTGTGCGAACGATTCTGCGTTATAATATGGGCTTTGTGTTATATTAAAGGAACGAATCCAGAGTGTGAGAATGGGCTGTATTCACACCTAAGAAGCTTCTGCTTCTTATTGGCGCATATTTAGGAAAGTTACGCAATTTACGTACCAGTGAGGTCTTTAAAGACCGCACGGAGTAGTAGAAAGAGGCGGTGTAATTTCGCCTCGGGGAGAGTTTAGATAGAAGTAGGAGGGTGGAGCGATTTATATTAGGGGCGGGCAGCTCCATAACTACGCTATAGGCGGGGGCAGGGAGGGTAATTAGGACGGGAGGACCGGGTTACACAGATTAGGCTCCTGTGTGAGCGGCTGAAGTTAGGGTAGCCTTCAGCCAGCGTAACTGTGTGTAACTACGCTCCCACAGGGGGGGTGCACCAGAGCTACGCTGGACGAACTTACAGACAGCGGGCCAGCGTAGCCCTGGGTCAGGCCCAATAAGAGGAAAACAGGTGGAAAGTTACACCTGGGTAAATCCATGTTGACTTGCAGGGAAAGGCAAATGTCAAAGTATCAGAGGCCCAACCCGACCTTCTAAATTCTAAATTTATTATAACCAATTGAGTCCAGCTCGGTTCTACACGGTGCTAGGAACCCTCTGAAATGAACGGCTCATTGATATGAAGTAGACAATGAAATAAAAATCTCTGTATTGGGATCTGATTCAAAGTAACTACTGAAAAAGTTGGGGCCGTGTTCAGAGATCCGTCAGTGACAGTTTCGCAATTATACGGACGGACGTTGCCAGCTCTCCGATCTTTTAGTTGGATTTTACCTGCGTATAATACTTCCGTACGTGCGTATCTAACTAAACACGCCCTCAAAGGCTCATTTACATGCCTCCCCCCACCCACTTTCACGTATCTTTCGCCGGACAACTGCGGTCCTCCGTACATATGTTCCCAAGTGCGATTCACAAGTCCGTGCCTAATGGACTTCCGTGCGTAAAATCAAACGTAGAGAGCGTAAATTTAGTGACTAGTGACAGTTCATCCGATCCTAAAAATACAGCCCCCTCAACCTGGACACACCGGAATACAATGTGAGGGGTATAAGTACATTGGGGTAGATCCAGAACTACGTTTTCCGTACGTTTACTCGCGTAGCGTATTTTCGTGTGCGTACCTTCTATACACTCCTCTAGGCACACCCCTTGAACGTACGTATTTTGTCAAGATTTGCTTTTCAAACCCTACCTTAACTTTTGCCAACGTAACCGCAGTGATCCGCACACGTACGTATGGGCAACACGTATTTACGCAGCTAAGCACGCCCATACTGTACACTTTAAATACAAACCCCGCCTACAAAGCATATTTCAGACGTATTTTGGACTCGCGTAAAATTGGCACGCCCACACGTAAGTATTTACGTGACACATACGTGAATGGCCCATACGT
This sequence comes from Limnodynastes dumerilii, assembly GCA_011038615.1. Lineage (NCBI taxonomy): Eukaryota > Metazoa > Chordata > Amphibia > Anura > Limnodynastidae > Limnodynastes > Limnodynastes dumerilii. The sequence continues at coordinate 22,910 of WWET01005556.1, read as the reverse complement.
TCACAATTACGTTACGTTACTGAGCGTATTTTCTATGGTGTGCATGCGCAGTACTTACCAAAAGGCGATTTTTACGTCTCCGCCACGCGTAAATTCTCTCACAAGCGTTGTTTTGGATCTGGCCCATTATGCCTATTGTACACTAATACCAAACACCTGTATTTTAAACTCTAATTTAGAGTTGACCTGCAAAACATCATCTTATCTCGAATAATTCGGTTTGCGCATTTTAAATGGCCCCCGCCAAGGTGCAAACACCTGTATACAGGGGCATCACTACAAGGGGTACAGTTGCTATGGGGCCCGAAGTAGAGGGGGCCCATGACATCCGTTCCCCCTGCACTGTAAGCAAGCTGTCAGAGGCTGACACCCTAAAACAGCTCTCGGGGCTCCATGTATGAGAGTATGTATAGCGCTCAGCACTTATACATTGAGCGCCAAGCGCTGTTTTAAGCTGTCAGCCAATGACAGCTTCAATTAGGCAGTGGCCCTGCCCAGCTCCCCCTGGCCCCGCCTACTCCCAGCCATCCAGACTCAGGCCCCGCCTCCTTGCTATGGGTGACTTTGCCTTTAATACAGATCATTGCTTGATTAATGACTATCACAGGTATAGTTAAACAGCAGAAGTTGCAAAGCGGCTGAGACTGCCTGACATTAACTGTGCTCATCGCCCTGACGTCCTCTCATCCACCATGGCTGCCTGCATGCAGGTAATGATCACTGAGATGACACAGGGTGACAGGCTATCAGGACGCCCCGGGAGGACATAGGATATAATCATCTCCATATGTGCAGAATGTGCTTAATTGTGGCATCGGAAGCCGCATGTCAGGCTGGATGGCCTATTACACAGGCATCTGCCGGGAGGGATCATACCCCATCCTCACCGACCCTAATCATGTGACAGGTGATGAAGACAGAGGTGAGAGGGTTAATAGTCTCCGGATCGCCCATTATTCTGGTACCCTCAGTCCTGGAACATTTTATTCTCAGCCCTGTCTCTTCCGTCTCCCTGTTACACCAGACACACGAACAATAATTATTACACCGAGACCTCACCGGCCAAATCACCCAACAATATCTATCTCATCCATCTCTCTCTCTCTCTCTCTCTCCTTCCTCTCTCTTTCCTCTCTCTCTCTCTCTGTCTGTCTGTCTGTCTCTCTCTCTCTCTGTCTATCTCTCTCTCTCTCTCTGTCTCCATCTTTTCTCTCTCTCTCTCTCTCTCTCTATCTCTCGCACCCCTCTCTATCCTCCCCTCTCTCTCTCTCTTCCTCTCTTTCTTTTTCCCTCCCCCTACCCTAATCATGTGACAGGTGATGAAGAGGTGAGAGGGTTAATAGTCTCCGGATCGCCCATTATTCTGGTACCCTCAGTCCTGGAACATTTTATTCTCAGCCCTGTCTCTTCCGTCTCCCTGTTACACCAGACACACGAACAATAATTATTACACCGAGACCTCACCGGCCAAATCACCCAACAATATCTATCTCATCCATCTCTCTCTCTCTCTCTCTCTCCTTCCTCTCTCTTTCCTCTCTCTCTCTCTCTGTCTGTCTGTCTGTCTCTCTCTCTCTCTGTCTATCTCTCTCTCTCTCTCTGTCTCCATCTTTTCTCTCTCTCTCTCTCTCTCTCTATCTCTCGCACCCCTCTCCCTCTCGCTCTCTCTCACTCTCATTTTTGCACCCCCCAACCTACAAATGCCCCTGAACAGAACCCCATCTCCCAGCATGCACGGTGACAGACAGAGCCTCTCTGTAATGCAGGCGGAGCTCTCCCATTTGCAGCTGCCATTAATCAGACGGGACGCGCGTTTCCATTCTGTGGAGCAGCAGATGGATGAGCCGTGATTTATGTTTATTTTTGTATAAATATAATAAATATATTGATATAGGTGAAACAAAAAACTATTTACTGCCAGCCCTCTCCCATCGATATAACTGCCAGCGCGGGGGGGATGGCGGATACTCTGAACCCGCGTATGACATATGGCGTGCCGCGCCTACAACTGGCCGCACATGGCACATTCCGCATCTCCCTGGTTACAGTTATCGCTGAACGGCTTTATGTCCTTATAAATCTTTTATTCACTTGGACGCCGGCGACTGATTTGGAGCCGTCTCGTGTTTATGACTTATTATTTCTGTGCGCAATATTCACGTTTACTGCAAACTTCTCCAATCTTTTAGCCTTCGGAAGAACCGGACGCTGGCGAATGACGTGAAGCGCAGATGAGGCCTCATGAGGGGATAAAGATGCGGCAATTCATTTAGCGCAGTTTGGTAATGCTCTAGAGAACTGGGGCATTGGGCCCCCACTATATACTATGCTTTGGAGGAGGGTGTCAGTCCATGACATTCACCCTTATGTACTGCAGTGGGAGGCCTGGAGATCTGCAGTGTGTAGGGGGCCTATTTTCAGATGAAGGCCTGGGGCTGCATTGTTAATCTGGCCCTGGACTGCCATCAGAAATGTTAAGGCCTGGGACACATCCGAGGCGCCAAGTCCCCTATGTGACGCCCTCGGTAATGACACATAGGCCCTGCGGACCTGCATTAATAGCGGGCAGATGGCCCACGACGCATCCTACCGCTTATACCTGCTGCTTTAAAGCAAAGGTAAGTATCGGTGGACCCCCATCATCTCCGGGTCCAGGACATTAGGCCCCGCCTGCCCCCTCCCCCCCTTAATGGCGACCTTGCGGAAGAGCACGCCATCACGCTCTCTTTAGATCTGACCCTAAGCTGCAGCGGCCTGTGTTCTGAAGGGCGTGTCATGGGAAGGAAGAAGGCGATAGGTCGGTGCGCCGTAAGGGCGTTCGATCCATACCAGAACGTAGCCGGGGAAAAGCACCACATTCGCACCTATTACAGGCCTTGTCTAAGCCCAGGGAGCTGACGCTCCATCTCCTATTTCTGCCCTGAGCTGTCGCATTTCACACCACAAACATAGCTCTACGTTAATGAAATGGCTGCTGGAGTATTACACAGGCCCAAAAATATCAAAATAACTAACATACATTTCGTATGTTTACATTGATATTGAATTCATCGGATTGGGGTTGACGGTCTTCGTCGGACGGCGACAGATAATATTGTATCTTTATCCTAACCCTCCTCATGTAGCAGTCTAACCTTAACCCTCTATATTCCACAGCCTACCCTGACCTTCCCTTTCCAATAACCTGACCTTAACCCTCTGCACAGCCTAACCCTGACCTTAACCCGCTGCACAGCCTAACCCTGACCTTAACCCACTACACAGCCCACCCTGACCTTCCCTTTCCAATAACCTGACCTTAACCCACTGCACAGCCTACCCTGACCTTCCCCTTCCTGTAACCGTCCCCTCTGCACAGCCTACCCTGACCTTCCCCTTCCTGTAACCGTCCCCTCTGCACAGCCTACCCTGACCTTCCCCTTCCTGTAACCGTCCCCTCTGCACAGCCTACCCTGACCTTCCCCTTCCTGTAACCGTCCCCTCTGCACAGCCTACCCTGACCTTCCCCTTCCTGTAACCGTCCCCTCTGCACAGCCTACCCTGACCTTCCCCTTCCTGTAACCGTCCCCTCTGCACAGCCTACCCTGACCTTCCTCTTCCTGTAACCGTCCCCTCTGCACAGCCTACCCTGACCTTCCTCTTCCTGTAACCGTCCCCTCTGCACAGCCTACCCTGACCTTCCTCTTCCTGTAACCGTCCCCTCTGCACAGCCTACCCTGACCTTCCTCTTCCTGTAACCGTCCCCTCTGCACAGCCTACCCTGACCTTCCTCTTCCTGTAACCGTCCCCTCTGCACAGCCTACCCTGACCTTCCTCTTCCTGTAACCGTCCCCTCTGCACAGCCTACCCTGACCTTCCTCTTCCTGTAACCGTCCCCTCTGCATCTGACCCTAACCACGGCAGTCCGCTGGGTAAATCGCTGCAGCCTGTGTGATAAAGCAGCCTGTTCCCCATAGGAGTATTTGTAGATCCCGGTATGGCTGTATCATTGCTGAATTACGGCCGATGGGACTGACGACAGATTCCCGAATTCCAGCCGCTATTCATTCATAACATGTATTTACATTAGACAATACAGAGCAATTTACTGACTCTTGTGTAACGTGTATGGTTCCATAGCTTCTGTGATGTCATTCTTACGCACCTTTCCTCTGAACCTATCACCCTCTCTACTCAGTCCTATACGGAGAGCTCTGCACCATATAAACCCTATCCAGAAATGCTGATGATATCAGACACCCACCAACAGGACCCAATCCATTAGCTACAATATAATCCGCTCCTGAGCTTCCAACTGTCACTCACCTGGTTTAAATGAATTAACTGATATTTAAAAAAAAACGATGTGCCTCTGCATCAAAGGTGGTTACCATAGTAACTGACAGTTGGAAACCGAGGAGCAGAGTATTTTGTACCTAATGGAATGAGTCATGTTGGAGGGTCTGTGATATTGCTGACAACTTCCCTCTGAGACGTGGGGTGCGCGGAGGCTCTAATGCATATCAGGGCCAGATTTACTAAGCTGCGGAGATGTTGCCCATAGCAACCAATCAGATTCTAGCTGACATTCTCTAGCAGGTAAAAAGAAAGTGAGAGCTGGAATCTGATTGGTTGCTATTTTCCAAACCCGCAGCTTAGTAAATCTGGCCCTATGCCCTTCTGTAGATAGGGGGCCGTATTCACAGATTCGTTAGTTATAAGGCACGCAATTATACGCACGTACGTTGCAAGGCCACACCCCTGATACTCCCCTAACACGGACGGGTTAGCGCTGACTTACGCCTCCATAGGGCACCCTTATCTCTACGAGTGCATTTACGTGCTTATGTAACTAATCGCGCCCTCAAATGCTCATTTAAATGCCTCACCCCACCCACTTTCACGAAACTTTGAACGTACGGATTTCAACCACGCCCCTCCGCATGTCCTCAAGAACTCTGCGCATAAACGGATCAGTGAATACGGACCACGGTTTCCAGAACTGAACACAGGCCGCATCGATCTCTCCTCCGTGTTCTGTCTTGTCTATAGCGGTCCCCCTGTGCGGCGTCTTTCTGCGGTGACATCCAGCGTTCACGTCCTCCCCTCCTCCCTCCAGCGTTCTTCTGTCTGTCACGTCTCCTGATATTCTCCGCTGGTCCTCTGAGATTCTTATTACGTGAGATGCGAAGACGAGGAATCTACAGGGATTCCTACTCAAGCCTCCAGAGAGACGAGCGATACACGGGAGAGGCCGCGCCACTTTCTCAGAGCGACAGTAATATGCTGATCAGATGCAGACGCGAGGAGGAGGACTGGAGACATCTAGCGACACGCACGCTCGTTAAAAAAACAAATTAGGATTGCAAAAGTGCCTCTGATTCCGGGAGAAGTTTTACACAACGGTCGCAGTTCTGATGTTTGTGGTGGTGGATTTATCGAAAGACAAAAGTCCAGATGTCAGCATAAAAGTTTTTACCAGTGATAGGACTTGCAACAACACTGGTAACCCCGATCCCCCTCTAGAGTCTGATGCTAGTGTGTGTGTGTGTATGTGTGTGTATGTGTGTGTATATGTGTGTGCGTGTGTGTGCATGTGTGTGTGCGTGTGTGTGTATATGTGTGTGCGTGTGTGTGTATATGTGTGTGTGTGTGTGTGTGTATATGTGTGTACGTGTGTGTGTATATGTGTGTGCGTGTGTGTGTATGTGTGTGTGCGTGTGTGTGTATGTGTGTGTAGTCATTGTGACTAAACAATGTACGTAGCCTTTAGACATAGATCTTTAAAGACCGCACATAGTTTTTTAGGTGAGAGGGGACGAGCCACGTTAGCCTCTGGGGATAATTAGGTAAAGTGGGTGGGGTTTGGGATGTAGATTAGGCTGGTGGGAGCTGGGGATTGTCTGTGCGTATTTTCTCTCCTTAAGATGGGAAATACGCATGGTGACTTAAAGTTGCCTATAACACTCGTAAGTCCCATTAGGCACCTAAAACGGGAACACGGCGGGGGAGGGGACCGGAGAAGTAGATGCGGATACAGGTGTGAATCTGGTCCATGATCCGCCGACTTCTTCATCTCTATAGAAGAGATAAAAGTGACACTGCAGCTGATTCACAAGAGACCAAAGTGTATTATTCCTTTCTGTCTCCATTTTTTAAGTCATGTTGTCTTAGATAACTACCAGTTTCTGATTACTTCTTGGTCTCCATGAAAATGGCCGCCTCCATAGGCCTCAAAGCATGGAAATAGAAGGCAATTTCTAAATTCTGTCATCATATCGGAATGACTTCTGGAACTGAATCAGCATCATGGAGATTGCTAGAGAGATCACCTACTCTTCAGGGAGTCAGGGAAACCACACACTCTTCAGAGAGTCAGGGAGATCAAAGGCTCTTCTGGGAGTCAGGGAGATCACCTGCTCTTCGGGGAGTCAGGCAGTTCACCGGCTCTTCTGGGAGTCTGGGAGTCCGGGAGATCACCCGCTCTTCAGGGAGTCAGGGAGATCACACACTCTTCAGGGAGATCACCCGCTCTTTAGGGAGTCTCCCGGGTTATCAGGAAGAGCTGACAAATATGCCTATAACTCAACATGCATGAAAACTAGTGAAAAGGTAACATTTCATCTGAGATAAACCTCTGATATTTATTTATCTCCTGTCCCCAAAGAAGAATAGGCAATATTACAGCTCATTAACAGGTAAAAGCCATTGTGGTGTAATGTGCACCCGGAGTCTGATATAAAACACTGTGACACACATAAATATAGCATTCAGGAGAAACCAATATTCATCACGTCAGCGCTAATTAGAGGAAATCTCTCTGCCACTTTCTCCAACTTCATATCGCTGTAACGCTACAAGAGACAAGACGCGGATTTGGGGAGAATCATCTATAAACAGTAAAAGCAAATGGCGCGAAAAAGGATTATTGCCCCCAATTTCATTGTTATTGTCCTAAAGCCACTTTTTCCTTTTTCTTTACTACACATAAAAACTATTATAAAAGTTTTGTAGAAGTCTCTTCCCATTCACACACATTCCAATGGACTCCAGGGGATAAGCTAATCAGTTTATATTATATTTCAGTATTGGGATCTGTTTGGAGGGAGAAAGAGAGGGAGGGGGGAGAGAGAGAGAGGGGAGAGAGAGGATGGGGGGAGTTAGAGAGTGTGGGGGGGAGAGAGAAAGAGAGAGAGTGAAAGATAGGGATAGAATGGAAAGAAAGACTGCAATGGTGTCTTTGATATGATATTGGGCAGTCTGTGTTCCAAGACCTTAAGTGCTAATGGAGAAGTTGGTGGAATGTTCATCTTGATGGGTGGATATGACAACCCTGTGATTTGCGATGTATTCATGAATCCGAAATTAGCGTCTGGTCCTCTGACTATTCCTGAGTATCTCTCTATACATTGTACATACATGTTCTTCATCCAGACAACTATAGGTTAAATAATTACACAGCGTCTCTTCAGCGTCTCTTCTGCTTTGAGAAGCATTACAATCCTGCGCACTTAATGGCGAATCCCGGTTCTCAATCTCCTCAACTGATGTCTATTAACAGCTTCCGAAGTGTCTGATTGTAACAGGGCTTGATGTCCTCCTTCATGATAAAGCCGACCTGTCCAACCCCTCCTCCAACTCCCCGGCTCCTCAGCAAATTCCCAATTATCCCCAGCGACGGCCGGTAATTGAAGGTATGTGTGATCAATGCTTCAGTCCTTTTCAGGCTGTTGTTATCTCCAAGAAAACATGTGTTTGTTTCCCGTGGATATTGGAGAAAGTCGATTGGGTCTTTCCACCTGCCAGTCAATGAATGGTCAACTATCCAGAAGATGGAATGTAGTCCTTTAATGTGCGGAATTTTACTGCTCTGAGGCGCGTTTCATCACGGTTTTCACGTTTCACTTCCCTGTCCTCAATTTAATGAATGTTTCAGGGAATCATAACAATCATTATTTCAATGTTTAAATAGATCTGTAGTCCCCAGAAGTCTTTATTAAAGGAAACCTCCACATTGTAATTACTTGACCCTACGCATTTTGATTCCGCAACAGAGGTGGAAGCACAATTGCTCAATATAAGTCTACTCTGAAGGAGAGTCCCAAGTTTGGGCTGTACTTAAAGGAAAACATCTTCCAATGTCACAATCACAGATAATTTGAATGACCTGATTCATTAAAGATTAGTGAGCTACATTCTGGTGACGCGTTTTGCCATGTCTGACATCTTCATGAAGAAGAAATACATGTTATTTGAACTCTACAAATAGATATTCCTTTTGCTCTCACATCATCGTAGCCAATAAGCAAACAGCACATTTGAGACAAGACTACACCTGTTTGCACCTTATATGATAAATAAAACTTCTAAAAAGTAAGCGTAAACCTCTAGCGACTGGTGCGCGTTTGACATTGAACCCGCTCCGATACACCAATATATTCAACTGCTCTTTATTAGAAATCCGTCGACAATGATAAACAGCCGCGATTAAGCAGTCGTCTGTATCAGTGTTGAAATAAAGATTGTCATCCCGGTAACTATATTTGCCGGTGCTGTATAATAAACTGTTACTCAATAAATAATGTCTGTATTGAGAATTCACGACTGAAGGAATCGCCATTTCTATGTACACTTTGCAGTATATATTTGCTGTCTTTGGGCCAGATTTACTAAGCTGCTGGTTTGGAAAAGTGGAGATGTCGCCCATAGCAACCAATCAGATTCTAGCTCTCACTTTCTTTTTACAAACTAGAGAATGTCAGCTAGAATCTGATTGGTTGCTATGGGCAACATCTCCACTTTTCCAAACCAGCAGCTTAGTAAATCTGAGCCATTACCATTTTAGCGACCTGCAGAATTGTTCTGGGTTCTGCGTATCTGTTATAATGGGATTACGAGCAATGATCGGCGTTAGACAACATGACAGAGGCTGCGCTTAATTTGGAGCATATTTTCTAATAACAGATTAAGCAGCATTGATGTATACGAGCCCTGACAATCGCAAGCATAGGAGGATGTGGTATTGATGTGTATAATGTCTGCAAATTTCATTCCATGACCTAATAATCTGGTGATTCTGTGCTTTATTCATTGCAGAACCCACAGAGTTAAGCCATTTTCTTCCTCGGCTGCAGGATTGTGTACATTCATTATTCTGGTCCAAGCAATGGGGATTACAGAGACTTGGAGATACAAACAGATAAAGGAGAGACCGGAGGCTAATGTACTAAGCTGATACGGGTGTTATTTTAAGCGACAATCTGATTGGATAAGACTATCAGAGACAGCTTCAAGGGCCAAAGGTTCTAATATTATTATGAAACGATATGGCGGAAATAAAATATAATGATCGCATCGTGATTTCAGTACAATCGCATGCGCGTCAGTCTATTCACACAGAATAAAATGCATGCATGACGGAAAATAAATAGGTTGATGTTCAATGCCGGTGGCAGAAGCTTAGTGGCTCGGGCCCCGTAGCAAAGAGGAGGAGGGGCCAAGCAGGAGGCCAGTGGGCGTGCACTCGCAGAGAATATTTGCTTTTGTGTATTGCAAATTGTCCGATCACCGCAACCAGGAAGAAGACCGGAACAATCTTAAGAGCTCACTGGCGGCACGTCCAACGGTTTAACATAGAAACATGGAACGTGACGGCAGATAAGAGCCACACGGCCCATCTAGTCTGCCCAGTTGTTTATTTAAAACCATACTGACCCCAGACCCTATTTACCCTCAATTCGACAGTGGGTGGGTTTCAGTCGCAAATGAGATTGGCAATAAAACAATACAAAGAAGGCGGAGATTAGATTAACGGAGAGAGTGTGGACGGACTGGTAATATTATGGTAGCCAGTACCGGGCCAGTGATAGGACTTCTCTCAGACACCCTTACCATTGGTTGCTTGTACTTCTTCCAAGCAGCGGCGGCTTCTGCATAGTAAACTTATTTAACATGCTCAGCCGCTATGCAGTCACGTCCCTGAGATCTAATAGACTCCTCTTTACAGGTAAGCTCCCCTGCAGGGGATTAGCTGAGCCTTGTTTCCTGAAAACACAAGCCTTCACAGGGGAGTTGCTAACCAACAGCGGCTTGTGTGTTCCTCAGCAGCAGCCATCAGGACCCCAGGACCAGCGCCTTAGGCAGCCATCTAAACTTGCCACTGGGTAGCACCGGGCCTGGTTGCGTCAAGCTATCGGAATTTTGTCCGACCGATGTCAGGGGTTTCCTACTCGCTCAGACGGAAGAGATCGGATCCTGGGATGCAGTCCAAAGACTTTCCCATCACCGGACACTCCACCTCTCCCCCTCGTTCCTGTTTCTTTAATATCTACATTTCCGCCTACCGTGTCGCGATCGTTAGACCGCTATGTTTATGCTCGTCCCTGACTGTAGCTTCGTAGTAAATTGTTCCATTGATACAGTTTGCGAGAATCCTATCATCATCATCATCATCATGGCGCAGCATATAAAAACAGTCGTTTCTATTTCTGTGCAATGCATTGTGGTTATAAAGTGCGCTAATGTAATCTTATACCAGGTACCATGTATCTCGCGCCTGCAGCATTTTATTTAGCAAGTTGAAGCAGTTAATGTAAATCCACAGCAGACGCACTAATAAATGCATTAGGTTTCTGCTTCATCGGCAAAAACATCAACAAACCAAATTCCTTTTCCCCAGGAAGGAAAAACAGAAATGAATATGATTAAAATGCAGCGCCAAGCGCCGTCGCAGAAATAATATCCGTGTCTTCTGCTCTAATTAACAGGAGACAAACTTCCACCATTTGTCCAGTCCAACTTGTAAGGAACGATGTAGCGTGTAGCGAATTAGCCCCAGATAAGTGGCGGGAACGCAAAACCACGAATTAGAGAAGGGTTAAATTTCCAAAACCTGTCACTTAAATATTCATGGAGTTCATTTTACACACATATTGCATGGTCTCCTCTCCAAACCTAACCTCACCCCGTACACAGTGTAATGGCTGCATGAATTATGCATCTCATCCACCCCTCTCTGCACCTTATTCTAAGTACCTGCATCTCACATCCACCCCATCCACCTGTATATCACACCCCATCTACCTGTATATCACACCCCCTCTACCTGTATATCACACCCCCTCTACCTGTATATCACACCCCCTCTACCTGTATATCATATCCCCTCTATCTGTATATCACACACCCCTCTTCCACCTGTATATCACCCCCCCCACTACCTTTATATCACACCCCCTCTACATGTATATCACACCCCCCACTACCTGTATATC
>WWET01005554.1:64400-78918 GCA_011038615.1 Limnodynastes dumerilii | reverse complement strand
GGGGGGAAGGTTGTGGCGAGGCAGCTTGAGGGTAGGTAGTGGGTAGGTGATGTGGGTGGTGACAGTTATGGGTAGGACTATTGGGTAGGGGAGTCCTTATGCACTGTCCAGAAGGATGTTGTCCCAGGTGTGTAATGCTCTGGCTCTTTTCATGGGTTACTGGGAAAACAAACACATCTGGTCCGACCCCGAACTTGGCGCGAACCTTGTGCTATGGCGGTGCTACATTGACGACGTCCTGTTCCTTTGGAAAGGCTCAGAATCGTCTCTCATCCACTTCATGGAAACATTAAATGACAATGGGGTAGATCCAGAACTACGTGTGCCGTACGTTTATTCGCGGAGCGTATTTTCGTGCACGTAAGTTCGCTACACTCCCCTCGGCACACCCCTTGCACGGACGTATTTTGTCAAGATACGCTTCCCAAACCCTACCTTAACTTTTTCTCACGTAACAGCGTACGTCCGCTAACGGACGTATAGACTACGTGAACGTACGCCGCTTAGCACGCCCATACTGTACACTTTACATACAAACCTCCACCTACTTCACGTAAATCGAACGTATTGTTGTCTCACGTAAAATTGGCACGCCCACACGTAATTATTTACGTGACACATACGTGAATGTCCCATACGTTCACAATTACGCTACGTGAATGTGCGTATTTGCTATGGTGCGCATGCGCAGTGCGTTCTAAAATGCGATTTTACGTCGCCGCCACGCGTAAAATCGCATCGAAGCGTAGTTCTGGATCAGGCCCATTATTATTATTACGCAATGCGCACTTAATTCTGTATCTCATGCATTGTTATTAGTATCATCATTAAAGTATTATTATTACAATTATTATTATTATTATTATTATTATTCATAATATTTATTAGTTATTTTGGTATATTTTACATGTTCCCTCCTCTTTGCCAGCGTCCCACCTGCCGTCTTGCCATGAACATGGGTAGAAGATGACAGAATGACATCGTTGGCGGGACTTGTAGCTACCCAGAAATCCCAGTGGGTCTCTTTTAATGATGACCTGGAGTCCCAAGGTAGGGTGACATTCTCCTCCCAGGTGACAATGTATAAAGCCTATGACGCCCTTCAATATGATATGACACCCCGAATGACAATTCCTCCCGTTGGTTGCACATTCTGTATGAAGGGTAATTTTCGTGTCTACTTTGCAGGTGGAGGTCAGGAGGATGGATCGAGAGGACCACCGGGAACGCCTCCGATACGTCCCACGTCTGGGTGGACACAGGGTCCGTGTCCCCCCAAGGTGGATGAAATAGGAGGAGAAGATAATTCCCAGAAGAAGAGGGATGGCTTCTCCTGGGTTCAGTTTGAAGAGACCCCTAAGACCCCTCCAGCCTCCGGAACAACAGGTACTACATTTCCCTGTTACACATACTTACATGGGGGTTTCTCATTGGTTAGTGTCAGCATGGGGTACTACTTGCCAAAGGGAGGCATACAATGGGCTCCCTGGCGGAGCACAGATCCAGATCCCCACCTCCGTCATGGAGGCCCTGTGGTTTATCTCCCAAAAGGGCAGAACATGACTTCAGGGCAATGGTGTGGAGCCCATTAATGAGTCCGGCTCTGGGTATATTTCCATCCGCCAAGGTCCTGACCACTGACCCATCATTTGGGCATCCATAGTGGAACCTCATCCTCTACGAGTCTCGGTTGGTGTACCCCAAAACTTGACCCTCAATCAAAACTACTGATTATACAGCAAATATCAAGTTTATCAGGTCACCCAGATTTACCTCCTTGACTCATTAAGACAAGTACACAGAGAGAGGGAACGCCAATACTGTCACCTGACTAAGAGGAAACACCCACTTGTCACTTTAGCCACACCCCTCTGTCATGGCTCTTATGTCTGGAAATGTCTTTTGATTGGTCAGTATGGATGCACAGCACATAAAGAGCGTCCACTATCTGATCTCATTCTTTCTCCCCGTCACGTCCCCGCTGTCTGTGACACAGGAAATTACAGCGCTGATGAACGCACCTCGCTGGCCTCAGGCAGCCGGAGAACGCTCTCATATTGATGGTGATGAGATATCCGTCGCTCCCGGCAAAACTGCAGCCCGTTATTACATTCTAGGAGAGCAAAATCAATAATATGCGCAAAGCTGCAAAATCATCCGACACGTCTTACGCCCCACCGCGTCCTTTTACTGCAATCCATCTACGGGAGGAACACTGCACACAGCTACGCTGGATCTCATGGATCCGGACCCGAAAGATCAGATAATGCCATTCGATCCATGAGCAATCGTCATGCGTGGCTGCAATGTCACAACCAGGCTCAAGTCCATGGGCTTCAATGATCAATTCAGGAAATTGTACGGTTTTACGATCGCACTTTACTGCGACGGGAAAATGCAAAATGACAACTGGGAAACATCGCCCTTTATCCGGGTCATTAGTAAAGGCTGCATTAGGCAATGTAAGCAGGATCTTAGGGCACCAAGAGAAGGGGGCATCACAGGCCTTTATCCAGGATGCAAATGGTGCAAAACCAAGGCCCACAAATAGGGGGCGCCACAACCGACATATAATACAACTAAACATATACTACAAGAATAATAATAGTCATAACAAAGGATAACTCTAATACTCTTCATGTTATTATAATAGGAAAAAGTTTATCGAGGACTTGATAAAGATTTGCAATGAAAAAACCTTTGAAAGTATAAATAAAGTTATTAGCAACGATGAACGTTATTTGGCATCTTTTGATTCGTGAACGAGATGCTAGGAGACGCTATGTATCTTCAGTGCCCGTTCTGAAAGCTACATGTTACTCTCCCCGAATTTAGGGTTAATGTTATGGGCCCAGATCCAGAACAACGCTTGTGAGCGAATTTACGCGTGGCGGATACGTAAAATCGCGTTTTGGTAAGTACTGCGCATGCGCACCATAGAAAATACGCTCCTTAACGTAGCGTAAATGTGAACGTATGGACCAACACAGCGTAATTGTGAACGTATGGGCCATTCACGTATGTGTCACGTAAATCCTTACGTGTGGGCGTGCTAATTTTACGTGAGTCCAAAATACGTCTGAAATACGTTATGTAGGCGGGGGTTTGTATTTAAAGTGTACAGTATGGGCGTGCTTAGCTGCGTAAATACGCGTTGCTTATACGTACGTGTGCGGATCACTGCGGTTACGTTGGCAAAAGTTAAGGTGGGGTTTGGAAAGCGGAACTCGGACAAAATACGTACATTCAAGGGGTGTGCCAAGGTGAGTGTATAGAAGGTACGCACACGAAAATACGCTACGCGAGTAAACGTATTGCAAGCAGCGTTCCGGATCTACCCCATGGTTAGTGTTATGGTTAGTGTTAGGATATGTGTTAAGGTTAGGGCTAGGGTTATGGTTAGTGTTAGGATAAGGATAGAGGTTCAGGTTAGGGTTATGGTTAGGGTTATGATAGGAGTTAGGGTTAAGATAGGGGCTAAGGTTAGGGTTCCGGTTAGGGTTATAACAGGGGTTAAGGTTAGGGTTACGGTTATGGTTAGAGTTAGGGTTATGATAGGTGTTAAGTTTACAGTTATGGTTAGAGTTATGGTTAGTGGTTAATGGTATGGTTTCGGTTACGGTTAGGGTTATGATAGGGGTTAAAATTATGGTTACGGTTACGTTATAGTTAGAGTTGGGGTTATAATAGAGGTTAAGGTTAGGGTCATGGTTAGGGTTAGGGTTTAGGTTATCATTATGGTTAGCGTTTATGATTTAGGTTAGGGCCATGGTTAGGGTTTAGGTTACGATTATGGTTAGGGTTTATGATTTAGGTTAGAGTCATGGTTAGGGTTTAGGTTACGATTATGGTTAAGGATTATGATTTAGGTTAGGGCCATGGTTAAGGTTTATGATTTAGGTTAGAGTCATGGTTAAGGTTTAGGATTTAGGTTAGGGTCATGGTTAGGGTTTAGGTTACGATTATGGTTAAGGTTTATGATTTATGTTAGAGTCATGGTTAAGGTTTATGATTTAGGTTAGGGCCATGGTTAGGGTTTATGATTTAGGTTAGAGTCATGGTTAAGGTTTCGCCGTCGCGAGAACGACGCTGTCTGATTGAAAACTGACTAAAAATTGCCCCGTCCGCCATTCTGCTTGTGGGATGTTATGTGTTGAAGATGAGATCTTCGGAGCGGTGAAGTACCCATTGTTGGGCTGTGGTCACGGCATCAGTGGCTCTGGGTCTCTGAAAGCATCTTTTTGTACATCGTTTGGCTGTTTGCGGATTGAATTTGCCTTTGGGTCGTGTTTGTGCGTCTCCGTATACGTTCCATAGATCAGGTTCAGAGTCTTCTGGCGTGTCGTCAGGAATGTCTATGGAAAATGTACACATGTAACGTTATAATGATCTCCGGCAGGAAGGAAGAGACGATTATCCGTCATGAGAACTATATCGTGGAAACACTTAGGGAGGAATTTATAAGGAGGTCACAGGACTCGGGAAGCCCAAACTCTGACATTTTACAAGGCGCCAAAATACTTTCACGGCAGCTGCTAAATCTGATTGGATGACATCCAACAGACCCGCTAATTGGCCGTTCAATAACATGGCACCGACCTTTCAGATTCCTCCATCACCCATATTTACATGTGTACAGAGCGAATATCTATCCGCTGCTCGGAGAGGCCGTATTGTCTTCTGGCCATTGTTTTCCTTCTCTTTACCATTTTCTCCTCCCAGTCTTCATAGTTTGATAACATTGGGGCAGATCCAGAACTACGCATTTCCGCGAATTTACGTGTGGCGGAGACGTAAATTCGCAGATTTGTACGCACTGCGCATGCGCACCGCAGAAAATACGCACATTCACGTAGCGTATTTTCAAACGTATGGGTAATTCACGTATTGCAAACGTAAATACTTACGTGTGGGCGTGCCAAATTTACGTTAGTGACCAATACGTGCGTTTTACGTGAAGTAGGCGGGGGGTGGTATTTAAAGTGTACAGTATGGGCGTGCTAAGCTGCGTACGTTCGCGTAGTCTGTACGCCCGTTAGCGGACGTATGCTGTTACGTTAGGAAAAGTTAAGGTAGGGTTTGGGTCACGTAATTTCCGAAATTCGTCCGTGCAAGGGGTGTGCCGAGGGGAGTGTATTGACCTTACGTGTACGAAAATACGCACCGCTAAAATACGTACGCACACACGTAGTTCTGGATCTACCCCATTGTTATAGTCTATTAGTTTAGGACTGTGAAGAATAGCTGGGAATCTGAATGACATCATCAATGCAATGTATGGTCAGACCTGTGTATACACTGTACAGATATCTGTCTATACTGCACAGGAGATGATAGGAGAGACGGTCAGACCTGTATATACACTGTACAGATATCTGTCTATACTGCACAGGAGATGATAGGAGAGACGGTCAGACACAGGGAGAGTTTCTCTTCCACAGATATGCGTTTAGGGCTTTCTCCTCGCCTCCTTCCCTCTGACCCCGTTGTGACATAATTGTACAAGTAATAGGTGTAATAGTAATAGGTGTAATAGTCACCATCATATTATGTAGCACCATCATATTATGTAGCACCATCATATTATGTAGCACCATCATATTATGTAGCACCATCATATTATGTAGCACCATCATATTATGTAGCACCATCATATTATGTAGCACCATCATATTTTGTAGCACCATCATATTATATAGCACCATCATACTGTATTATATAGCACCATCATATTATATAGCACCATCATACTGTATTATATAGCACCATCATATTATATAGCACCATCATACTGTATTATATAGCACCATCATATTATATAGCACCATCATATCATATTATATAGCACCATTATATTATATAGCACCATCATACTGTATTATATAGCACCATCATATTATATAGCACCATTATATTATATAGCACCATCATACTGTATTATATAGCACCATCATATTATATAGCACCATTATATTATATAGCACCATCATACTGTATTATATAGCACCATCATATTATATAGCACCATTATATTATATAGCACCATCATACTGTATTATATAGCACCAACATATTATATAGCACCATTATATTATATAGCACCATCATACTGTATTATATAGCACCATCATATTATATAGCTCCAGAGAACCTCCTCTGCATGTTCAAGGTCTGTGACTGTAGGATGCTTCTTATAGATATGACAACCATGACACTCTGGTGATATGTCCTTTGAAAAGCAGTGAGCAATGTGGAGTAGACGAGCGACAGCTCGCACTAAAGATGACCAACTTGAGAAATGCTAAATGCAATGTGATTTCAGCTTCAGTTTTGTGGTCACGGTAGTGTAAAGTGTGGAGTTTGTGGGCCTGATTTCTTTGTCGGACTCAGGATCGACTAGGTTATAGTTGGCAACGGTAGGAGGTAAGCAGGTATTATCATATAAGAATCTTGGAGGTGACAACCACATGTCACAAAGGTCTGATGCTAGTGAAGGTCTTGTTCCACGGTAAACTGGATTAAGGCCAGTGGCGATGTGATGCCACTGCTCAGGAGTAGAGAAACTTCTGATGCGCTCTACTCTGTTGCTGACGTATACATAGAATTGTTTTGTTTGGTTGTGTATATAACCAAGCATGACTTTGCTGTCTGTGTAGAATGTAAATGAATCAATTGCAGCATCCATTTCATCCTTTATGACTTTATGACTTTAGCGATTTTCTAGCACGGCTGCACAAGGCTTGAGCCTTGGAACAGAGTGTGCAGGTATTGGGGTTAGTTTGGCCTTAACCAGGACAAATCCACAGTGTAGTTTGTTGTTGTTTCCAGTGATCCTCAGGTAGGCTACTGCAGCTTTGGCTTCAATCGATGCATCTGTGAATGAGTATTAGAATATGTGGATTTCTCTCTTGATAGCAGCTGAAAGGGAGCTGGTAGTATAACAACATGGGATTTGGAGTTGTTCTAATATCTTCAAAGACTTCTTCCATTTCTCCCAGCTTTGTTGTTTCTCAATAGGTAGAGGAGTGTCCCAGTCTATGTTCTCCATGGAAAACTGTCTCAGCAACATCTTGCCATGCATGGTGACTGGGGCTACAAACCCAAGAGGGTCATAGATGCTGTTCACGACAGATAAAACTCTTCGTTTGGTGAAAGGTTTGTCACAGTCTGACACTTGAAAAGCAAATATGTCTTAAGCCTAAGCTGCATTGAATGGGAGGAATATCAAAATCAAGATTGAGGTCTTTCAAATTGGTGGCATGATTATCAGTGGGGAATGCTTCCATTACCTTCTGGCTCTTGGAGATAATCTTGTAGAGCCTAAGGTTTCCTACAGAAAGCATTTCTTGTGTTCTGGTGAGTAGATCAATTGCCTCTTCGCTTGTGGGCAGGGATTTCAGTCCATCAACAACATAAAAATTATTTTCAACAAAATGACGAGCGTCGCATCCATAATCCTTCTCACCTTTCTGGGCTTCCACAGATTGCTATGGCAGGAGAGGGACTGTTGCCAAATACACGCACCTTGATCCGGTAATCTATGACTTAATTGTTGACATTGTTGTTCTTGTACCACAGGAACCTCAGGTAGTTCTGATTGTCTTCCCTGACTATGAAACAATGGAATATTTGCTGGATGTCGGCTACCACTGCAACAGGTTCTTGTCTAAAGCGAATTAGCGCTCCTATGAGACTGTTGTTTAGGTTGGGCCCAGTAAGGAGCAGGTTGTTGAGAGAGACACCATCATATTGAGCACTGGAATCGAACACCACTCTGATTTGGTTGGGTTTCCGCGGATGATACACGCCAAAGCATGAAAGGTACCAGCATTCTTCTCCTTCCTTTAGTGGTGGTGCAGGTTCTGCATGATCTCTGTCAAATACGTTCTGCATGAAATTCACAAAATGTTTTTCCATCTCACTCTTTAGAGTACGTTTTAAATAGGAAAATCTAGCAACTGCTTGTAGATTGTTTGGTAGTTTCACTCTTGCAGATCGGAATGGTAAAGGTGCTACCCAGCTGTTAGAATCGTCCTGAGTGAAATCTTTGTCCATTACTTTGAGAAATTCTTTATCTTCACTTGCAGGTGCTAACTTTTTTTTTTTTTTTTTTTTTTTTTTTACAAAACATAATTATAAGCATTTTTTTTTATATTTCTTTATTAATAAATTCACACCATATTACAATACAGAGTCTCTTTTCTTAACACACTGCATTACAAAAATATCATTTGTAGGTACAATGCCGTACTATTAGTGGCAAATCGGAGGGTCATTCTCCTCAGGTACCATGCTGTTGTATGAAAGGTAATATATAGTTGCCTTTTGATGGCATCACCCAACAGATCAATATAACTCTCCCAGGTCAAAAAAAAACTTTCCACCTTTGATTCCCTATCCAACGTGGCTTCCAGCCAGTCCGTTTTGAACACATAATGTAGTTTTCTTTTAAACAGAGTAAATGAAAGTGCTGCTGGGCTTAGCCATTCTTGCAGTATGGACTTCCGTGCCGCCGCACTTATGACTAGCATCAATTTTCCTACCTCCTGACCAAATCTGTTGTTGCTCTGATATAATGCCCAATATGGCCCATTGCGTGTCAAACGGGACGTAATTCACTAGATTCTGAGTTGTGTAATTATAAATCTGAAGCCAAAATCTTCTAACTATCGAGCACTTCCACAGACAATGAAAAAGATCCGCTTCTGTGGTATGACACCGTACACATGTATGCGTGGGTGACGGTCCCATGTGATATTTTTTAAGAGGCACATTTTTACAGGAATCACTGTAAGCTTTAAGCAATTGAGTGGATGATAACGTTGGACATTTTTGTTTCCATTTAGCCAGGCCTGATTGTGTGTTATCATAATCTATGACATCTCTGAGAAAGCCATAATGCTTAGTTATAGCTTTACGTGTTGGCACTTGCAACTGTAGGAAAATATCTAAAGGATTATGCCAATCCTCAGCAGTCAATTCCCTAATTACCGTATGTATATAATGTCTCGCCTGTAGATAGGCGACCGGGAATGCCCACACCACTTCAAACTTATCAGCAGCCTCTGAATATGTAAGTGGACGTTTATTCTCTTTATCCAACAGTTGAGCTATACTTTTGATACCACCTATCTTCCAAATCGTAAAGGGATAGAACGCCATGCCCCCCTGAAAAGCAGCGTTATGCACCAATTGCAGATGCACTGTCTGTTCCGCCCCCATCCATATTTGTGCTGCAACAAAAGCCACACCTTTCTTGTGGTCCACAATAGTGGATTAGCTTTTTCAGTCAAAGTGATCCCCTGGTCTCCAGCATGGAGGAAGGCTATTAAGGACTCTTGACATAAACCCTCTCTCTAAGGTTGTATGTCCATACATGTCTTCTTCCTGGATCCAATTTCTGATGTATCTTAAATGGGCCGCATGACTGTAACAGGTTATGTCTGGAAAATTTATACCTCCATTTTTTTTGGCTGTTGAAGCCAAATAAATTTTCAAAACAAATGGTATATGTGATTTGTATCTTTTTTTGTTAGCAATATGGGTAATGACTGGAGAATATACAACAATTTGGGAAATACCACCATTTTAATCAAATTCGCCCGGCCTGTGTATGACAGTGGGAGATTCTCCCATCCCTTAAGCGTTTTCTCAATTTTCTGTGAGGCTAATGTCAAGCTCAAAGAATAGAGGTAAGAGGACCTTTTAGGGAGAAGTATTCCAAAGTACTTTATATGACCTTCTGCCCATCTCAATGGGATATTTCTGCCCCAGTTTGGAGTGCTTGTATTTGGCGCGAGACACAACGCGGTTGACTTGGCCATGTTGACCCTATATCCTGATATAAGACCAAAACTATACAGCTTATCAAGGATGCGAGACAGGCATGACTCCGGATTCGAAATGTATAAAAGTATATCATCTGGACTTCCGGTTCCGGCGGCGATGTAGGCAGTCGGTAAGCGCAGAGCTCTGCCACTCCGTTTCTCCCTACAACACTTACCAGCTATAATATCGGTGGCCATACTGAAGCTGATTAGCTCCCCCGAACGCCTTTGTCACCGGGGAAGTGGATGGACAGATTTCTTACTTCGGGCATGCCTGCAAAAGCACAGAGATCCCGGGCAGGAGCTCAGAAGCAGCAGGCTAAAATGGCGCCCGTCCCTCCACAGCCGAATGCTGCGGGTACCCAACGGCAAGACTCACAAGCTGGACTTATTCAGCCTACAGACATACCCTCACTTGCTGATCACTCCTCATTAGAGGAGGGAGCTCCTATCTCATATGGGGACGTGGTCAGAGCCATCAACGAAACCATGGGCCTTCTGCTTCAGCAGCAAGCAGCACAATTTAAAGAGGCAGTTCAGTCCCTAACTATTGAAGTGCAACAAATCTCCCAAAGGGTTTTAGAAGTTGAACAACGCTCAAGTGACACATTTCAGGATGTGGAAGTTCTCAAAAAGAAAATACTTTACTTAGAAAAATCACGGAAATCTACCATTGCTAAATTGGACGACTTGGAAAACAGGTCACGACGTAATAATTTACGCATAGTAGGCCTCCCTGAATCGCTTAAAAATCAGTACTTACAAGATTTCCTGACTTCAACCCTGCCTGCCTTGCTAGACACTCAAGACATCTGTGCTGGATTGGTGATTGAACGTGCACATCGCCTGGGTCCCCCCAGGGAGAATCTCCAGGAACGCCTCAGGCCAGTAATCTTTCGATGCCTTAACTACCTTCACAAGACGGCTATCTGGTCGGCTAGCAAGAAGAAATCTACTATCACCTGGGAGGGGAACAGATTACGTCTGTTCCAAGACTACTCGGCAGAGGTATCCAGGGCTAGGAGAGATTTTTCTGAAGTCTGCACGTCGTTGGTGAAAGCTGATCGTAAATTTGCTCTCCTCTACCCGGCACGCCTTCGGATCTTTGAGGGAGACACTTTCCAGGACTTTTTGTCTAGCGCAGAGGCCAAGAGATACTTGGGATCTGCCATTCCATCTTCACCCATCACTCCTAGTTGAACTGCTAAGTATTGCATACTTTTTTTTAGTATACTCACTAAGATACTTTGTTTAGCTGAAACATCTTCTTATATAGGAGTTTTTGCTTATTTCAATATCCCATGGTTCAGAGGGAACTATTACTAGAGACGCCTAAGGGCATATGTCATAGTGGGGAATAGAAGGACGGGGAGGAAAGAAAGGGGAAGAAGGAAGAGAAAAGGGAGGAAAAAGGGGAAGTAAAAAAAAAAAATCTCCAAGAGGCTCCTATATTCGGGAGAGCTTAACTTAACCTAATTAACCTAATTCACTTGAATAATCTGTTTGGTGTGTTTCACCTCCCTTCTGATCAGGTAGGGGGAGGCAGAGTTGCGAGATAAGGCTGAAGTTGGTACATATTCCTCTGTGTTTAAACGGAAGTCCCAGTTTTTAGCGATTTGCTTAGATAGGGAGCAGAGTTTCCTATCTTTATTTCCATTTTTTTTTTTTCTTTAATTTCTAACCTACAGTTTATTGTTATGATAAGTAAGGTTTATTTTTATTTGTATGTTTATTTTTTCTTCGGTGGTGTGTTACAATCTCCAGTCAACGCTCCAAATGGTATATGGGGCAGATCCTGAACTACGCATTTCCGCGAATTAACGTGTAGCGGACACGTAAATTCGCAGATTTGTACGCAATGCGCATGCGCACCGCAGAAAATACGAACATTCACGTAGCGTATTTTCAAACGTATGGGTGATTCACGTATTTCACACGTAAATACTTACGTGTGGGCGTGCCAAATTTACGTTAGTGAACAATACGTGCGTTTTACGTGAAGTAGGCGGGGGATGGTATTTAAAGTGTACAGTATGGGCGTGCTAAGCTGCGTACGTTCGCGTAGTCTGTACGCCCGTTAGCGGACGTATTCTGTTACGTTAGGAAAAGTTAAGGTAGGGTTTGGGTCGCGTAATTTGAGAAAATACGTCCGTGCAAGGGGTGTGCCGTGGGGAGTGTATTGACCTTACGTGTACGAAAATACGCACCGCTAAAATACGTACGCACACACGTAGTTCAGGATCTACCCCAATGAGAGTCTCATCTATGTAATCATCTGCTGCTATTCCAATTTGTGCAACACTTCAAACAGAGCAAGATAGGCATTTTAGCAAAAAAGATATATCATTTTTTTATTTTAATGTGTGACTATATTTAGCTAAGTTTAAACATTAGCTGTTGCCTTTTATGTATATTATTCAAATGTGAAATACCCAAAGTTATGTTAAAATGAACAAGTTATATAAATTGGCCTTTATTTGTTAACATACATTTTTTTATTGTTTTGTTTCCTCTTACATGTAATTTTTGGTTTGTTTAAACTTTTAGAAGAAATTCTTAGTTTGTGGGCTTTTCCATCATAGATTTTGAACAACTTCACCAGCACCCGCTGTATAAAGCCTTCCGTGCACTGATAGTAATGATCTTTGCCCTGGCCGCTCTGTGATACCTGGACACCATGAGTGGGACCCCCCCCCTCATCGTTTCCCTCTCCCTAAGTCTCCACTGTATTTAAAATAATTTTTTTTGTATTTAGTTTGAAAAACCAAAAAATTTGTGTGGAGTTTTTTTTTATTTTTACCTACTTCAACAACACACAACGATGTGTAATAGAATCAAGCAACGAGTTTGGGACATATAACATGATACGCATAATAAAAAACACATAATGCTAAATTTTTTAAGGTAAAAAAACAACACATTTTTTAGTTAATGGAGAAAATTATGCTCATCACATTATTTATGAAAACAAAAAAGAAATACTCACAATATTCAATATAACAAAGTTATTACACCAAGAACAAGACACGTGACAATTAGGTCACAATTTATGTGTGTTAGCACACATAAAATGTATTAATAATACACCAATGTAAATTGTTAAAATCATCATTTATAGTGGAAATATATTTTTGTTTATATATGGACACATATCTTAAAAATAATACAAAAAGGAAAAATGTTGTTACAAAATACAACATTAAGGACCCGATTAAATTGTGGTGTACTTTTCCCCATCATTTACGGTAGCAAAAATTAGCGGATTTTTATGCGTAGCTCTATGGGGTGCACATAGAAATCCACAAATAAAAATTACAAATAACGCAGGTGCAAAGCTAATTGAATGGGGCCCTAGGGGTTAATGTATAAAAATGAAAAACGTTAAAGAAACGTTTACACTGCCGTTCCTAAAAACACTCACCATGGAGTTGCACCTGAACATGGCCCTTCCGTGACTGGGGAGAAGTTAACTTCATTGTTGTTGCTTATGTAAATGGGTAGCCGTCTCTGGTTAGAAATTGTATTTTCGAAACAAAAGCAGCTGAAAGCTCATTTTTGGCTTCCTGTGTTTATAAAATATCACTATTTCAAAAGTTCTAATAATGAATGGACAGCGTGCCGCTCAGAACACTCATTCATTCATTTACCCATTCATTCATTTACCCATTCATTCATTTACCCATTCATTCATTTACCCATTCATTCATTTACCCATTCATTCATTTACCCATTCATTCATTTACCCATTCATTCATTTACCCATTCATTCATTTACCCATTCATTCATTTACCCATTCATTCATTTACCCATTCATTCATTTACCCATTCATTCATTTACCCATTCATTCATTTACCCATTCATTCATTTACCCATTCATTCATTTACCCATTCATTCATTTACCCATTCATTCATTTACCCATTCATTCATTTACCCATTCATTCATTTACCCATTCATTCATTTACCCATTCATTCATTTACCCATTCATTCATTTACCCATTCATTCATTTACCCATTCATTCATTTACCCATTCATTCATTTACCCATTCATTCATTTACCCATTCATTCATTTACCCATTCATTCATTTACCCATTCATTCATTTACCCATTCATTCATTTACCCATTCATTCATTTACCCATTCATTCATTTACCCATTCATTCATTTACCCATTCATTCATTTACCCATTCATTCATTTACCCATTCATTCATTTACCCATTCATTCATTTACCCATTCATTCATTTACCCATTCATTCATTTACCCATTCATTCATTTACCCATTCATTCATTTACCCATTCATTCATTTACCCATTCATTCATTTACCCATTCATTCATTTACCCATTCATTCATTTACCCATTCATTCATTTACCCATTCATTCATTTACCCATTCATGCATTTACCCATTCATTCATTTACCCACTCATTCATTTATCCATTCATTTACCCATTCATTCATTTACCCATTCATTCATTTACCCATTCATTCATTTACCCATTCATTCATTTACCCATTCATTCATTTACCCATTCATTCATTTACCCATTCATTCATTTACCCATTCATTCATTTACCCATTCATTCATTTACCCATTCATTCATTTACCCATTCATTCATTTACCCATTCATTCATTTACCCATTCATTCATTTACCCATTCATTCATTTACCCATTCAT
>WWET01005554.1:49757-62918 GCA_011038615.1 Limnodynastes dumerilii | reverse complement strand
CGCCTTTAGTTCGCCAGGAAAGCCCCCCCCAAAAAAAACGCCTTTTGTGTGTGGCGCTTTCATTGAAACCGGCACACACTTTAGCTGAAAAACACATGTCAACATCATTGACGTGTTTTTCATAGTATAAATAGCAATCGCAGCATGGTAGTAACCCTTATCATGCAGACGCAGATAGTACTATAAGGCACAGCATGGCCATGTTTATCAGGCCATGCTGTGCCTTATTGTATTATCTGTGTTACAAGGATTGATGGCAATTTTTCCAAGGACAATCGCCGTGCTTTAAACATAAAAGCACCACGATTTATCCATGGAAAAATCACGGAACAACGACAGCAATGAAAAATCACAGCAAAAGCGCCGCTATGGCTGGCGATTCATAATCGAATGAGGCCCCCAGTGTGTAGCTCAAGGGGAGTGCACCGGAGGCACGCCGACGTAAACACGCTACATTTCATTGAGCGTTTCATAAGCGTAGGTCTGGATCAGGCCCATTAGGCCAGATCCTAAACTAAGCACTAAGTATTTATTGCACATGTGCACGGCAGATGTTACGCCACGTATGATCATACGTACCATTAGCGTAAATACGAAAGAAGGGGCAGCAATACCACACATGTAATTACGTTAGGTAGGCGGGGGGGGGCATTTAAATCGTACATTATGGGCAGAGTTAGGCTGTCACATACGTAGATTCACAACGTGCGTCAGTACTTACGCTAGTAAATGGAAGGGTTCAGGCAGAGTAAAACGACCAAAGTACGTACGAGTGAGGGGGAGTGCCTAGAAAATACGCTAGCGTAAAAACGATACGTGATGAAACGTAACAAGCACTTAGGTCTGGATCTGGCCCATAGTTTGTAAGTCTGTAAGACAGGATTCCACCAGCATGATAATTAATGAGTCTGCGGCAGTCTTAATCATTGACGATCTCCTGACGAAGTCTTATTGATGAAACGCGTAGAGGAACTTGTGCAAACAAGAAATTATCCAGAGGGGAGACGATCCAGAGACCACAGGTGAGAAGGTTGGTTCTTTGAGCCTCTCCAGCAATCTACTGAAACAAGAAGAGAGGACAGGGGCGCTTCATAGTGCATTTCATTTTATTCATATAACTGCTCAAAGGTAAAGCAACGTACCAAGTTTGCTCTATATAGGTCACTAGAGGGAATGGGGGAGTGAGAGGGGAGCTGTACTCACAGTGATATTCTGGGTGGCTGAGTTTTGAGTGGTCCAGTGAAGGGAGAGTTAGAGACGGGAGGGGTTTGCATAATCTATATAGGATCCTTGAGAGCTATGATTTGTCTTCCGTTAAGACATACTAAGGCACAGATATACCATGAAGAGTTCTTTCTTTATTTTTTTTTTTATATTACCTTTTTTCATTTTCTTCTTTTTTTTTTATTTATTTATTTTTTTTTAAGTTTTAATGCTATGTTGTTTTGCTTGTTCAGTTTCAAAAAATTGAAAAATGATTGGTTTGCTATAAAAATGTTGCTTGCAACCCCTGTTTGTTGCAATATCTAATACTTACTGAATTTTCACAATGTCATAAGAAATAATTATAATAAATGATATTGAGAAGGTTTAGATTCTAATGCTCTCATATTGTTGTCTGCCAGTCGGGCAGCTTGGTCTACAACTTGTATAATCTACTTTTCTTGGACTCATGATATTCAAGAATTTAGTATGTGATGTTCATTGCTTGTTTTTATATGTAACAGGTATTGTTTGTCAAGCCTTCTTATACTGTATTTGATTTGTATAAACCAATAAAAACAGTTTATAAAAAAAAAAAAAAAAGTATATCATCTGCAAATGCAGTTGCCTTAACCTCCTTCCTTCCTATCTTAATTCCTTCAAAGACTGTGAAATTATTGAGTAGTCTCAATAGGGGGTCAATTGCCAAGTTAAACAAAAGAGGGGAAAGAGGGCATCCCTGTCTCGTTCCCCTTCGCATCACTATGGGGGCGCTCCTAAGACCATTCACCAGCAAGGATGTGTGTGGGTTAATGTACAAGTATCGTACACAGGAGATAAAATCCGTGCCAAAATTACGCATCGTCAAAACTCGAAACAGATGTGACCACAGTACAGTATCGAACGCTTTTGAGGTGTCTAGACTCACTAGGATACTTTTGGTGTTACTGTCCTGGCTGGCCCACGCCACCGCGGCCACCGCAATCCTTATCCCTTTCACCGATTATCTTCCCGCAACAAATCCCAACTTCTGCGGAGTAAGTAAATCATGTAAAATGCTTTGCATTCTTGTGGCGATAATTTTTGTCAGAATTTTAAAGTCACTATTTAATAGTGATATGGGTCTGTATGATGATACTAATTGCAGGTCTGCATCAGGTTTGGGCAGGAGTATGGTGAGGACTTCATTAAAAGTGGGGTCCGCCTTGCCCTGATTCAGGTAAGTGTTGTATAGATCTTGTAAGTAAGGCACCATAAGACTGCTTAATTGCTTATAGTATCCTGCTGACAATCCGTTCAGGCCTGGCGTCTTACGCAAGGGTAAATTCTTTATAGTTTGAAGTATCTCCTCTTGCGTCACTTCCCCCTCTATTGCCTCTCTCTGCATTACTGTTAATTTAGGTAAATTAGCCTGCTCTAAAATTGTATCCTGCAATTGGTGGTCAATTGGGCAATCCTTATAGAGTTCTTTATAGTACTCCTGGAATTGCAACAAAATATCTTGAGTTTTGGTGTGGACTGTGTCCCCCCCATGAGATTTTACTGCTGTTATATATGTTTGTCCCTTACCGGGTTTAGATAAACGTGCTAATAAACGTCCCACCTTATTACCCCACCTATAATACTTTTGGGTGATGTAGTCACAACTCCTCTGTGCTTGCACTGTCAGATACTGGTCTAAAATTTTACTGGCCTTTACATAGTGGTGATAATTTTCCTCAGAGGGTGAATTTACATATGTCTTAAAGGTCTCCTGGGCTATCTCCTTTAAATTGTCCCCTTCTCTTTTAGCAATCTTTTTTTTGCGAGCCACATACTCTATGATGTGACCCCTCATCACCGCCTTTGAAGCATTCCAGAACAGTACCACATCATCGACATGTTCCAAATTGTCAACTACATAATTTTTCCACCTCTCTTGCAGATATTGTTGGAACTCCTCTGACACAAGTAGATGTTCCGGAAACCTCCAAAGGCGTGTTCTGCTCTGCGGATCCTATAGTTCTAATTCTATACTGACTGGAGCATGATCAGAGATTATGATTTTGTGTATGTTGGTCCTATAAACTCGATCTACCAGTGTATCTACTATCATGAGATAATCAATCGTAGATAGTGTGTGATGTACTCTAGAGCAAAACGTAAAAGACTTATCCGTATGATTTAATAATCTCCATGGATCCGCCAGCCACAGATCCTCTTTAAGAGAGGGAACAATCAGTCTATCTCTATGGGAATGCGAAACCATGAGGGACACTCTGTCTAGTGCAGGGTCGTTGGTTGCGTTGAGATCTCCACCCAATATCAAGGGCACATTGTGTCTCTGAAGAAGTATTGATTTTAAATCAGTAAAAAATTCCCCCGCACCTGAGTTTGGGGCATAGACATTCACCAAAGTGTAAGGGGAACCTTGTATTAAGATATCTTGTATTATATACCTCCCTTCAGAATCCAAAACCGACTCTCCCAACTCATATTGTAAATCTTTGTGAAAGAGGACCGATACTCCCCTAGACTTAGTGTGGTATTTTGCCGATATGCACTCTTTCACCATCCCGCCTTTAATGTGGAGGGGGAGTCCACTAGCCAGTGTGTCCCCCGCAGGAATATTACATCAGGCCTAAAGTGTTTTAAGTGGGAGATTACCTTTTTTCTTTTAACTGGTGTATTTAGCCCCCCCACATTCCAGGAGACCACCTTGAATGACAATTTTGTATGCACTTCGCTGCTGTTACTCACATCTGCAGGCATGGTCATCCTATCCCCTCACGCCAGATGGTCTTCTCAGAGGCGCTAAGTGGGGTGTTCAGTAAAGAGTCCACAGAAAACCTCAAGAAAATGTAACAATTAGACAAGCATAACATGCCAACATAGGTATCATTATAATAACGTGTGTTAAACAAACAATCTTTCCCACATTTTTTTTTTTTGACAATATGTTTTATTGATTTTTCAGAAGGTTATAGGGAAGGGGTACAGAAAGGAAAAAGGTTAAGGGAGAATGTTAATCCCATGAGGGATAAGTAAATACAAGCAAATAAGCATAAACAAGGAGAGTATCCAACAACACGAGAACAACACATTGCTATAGAAACAGTATAATCCACTATTTAACCTTAGGGTAATGAAATCCTGGGACTAAGGGATCGTCCCACGAGGGGGGATAAAGGGACAGAGGTTTAGACAAGGAAATAGAGGTGAGGGAGGACTTGAAGGAGGTGACCATTAAGAATGGGGAATGAAGGAGTACTGTTAAATGGAGTTAACGGTTAGTCATGAAAGCCTGGGGTAACATGAAAGTGGGTGAGCCACGGAGCCCATACCCCGGAAAAGCGTTTGGAAGAATTATGGAGTATGCTGGACATATATTCTAGTTTGTATATTCGCCACACTTCATTAATAATAGATGACAAAGAAGGGGGAAAATCCTGCTTCCACTGCGCTGCGATCTGACACTTAGTGGCGCTAAGGATATGCTTAATAAGGAGACGGGCGCTCTTAGAGGTGTCCGGAATAGGACGGGGGAGTAGGGAGTAGGTGGGCGAGGCTGGGACACGAACACCCGTGATAGAGAGGATCAGGCAATGGACCTCCTGCCAAAGGGTTACCACTGCTGGGCAAGTCCACCATATATGGTACAGGGTGCCCTCCTCACCGCAGCGTCTCCAGCATGCCGCAGAGGCAGAAGGAAATATTACGCTCAGCCTCTTGGGAGTCAGGTACCAACGGTAGTAAATTTTATGGGCGTTTTCGTTGATACGGACGCATATAGAGGTTTTAGCTAGATTCTCTCGAATTGATACCCAGTCCTCTTCGTCCAATGTCTCTCCAAGATCCCGCTCCCACTGTAGCTCATGGGGGTCCTTTGTAGGGCGTTTGTGGCGGAGAAACAGCCGATAAAAGGTCGAAATGAGTTTCGTCGGAGGGGACCGCAGGGCGCACAATGACTCTACTGTAGTGGAACTGGAAGTGTAAAATTGTGGAGGAGCAAGGGAGTTATAGAAATGGCGCAGCTGGAGATACTGAAAAAAGCAGGTATTAGGAAGGTGAAGTCTGGTCTGTAGCTCCGTAAATGAGGGGAAAACACGGAGAGGGGACAAATCCGCGAAATGGCAGATGCCACTAGCTATCCATGGGGAAAAGGAGTGTCTATCAAATCCGGGTTGAAAAAGCGGATTGTTCCAAAGGGGATAAAGACGCCAGGGTTGAGCTAGTAGCTCGTATGTTTTGGTAAGCTTATCCCAAATAGATATAGAAAAGGCTAAAGAGGGCAGAAGAGAGGATAGAGTGGGTCTATGACGGGGTAGGAGCCAGAGAAAGGAGGAGGCAGAGACGGTGTCAGTGTAATGGGCTTCAATGTCTGACCATACTCTGGTGCCTGCAGGCGAGTGTAACGATATACATTGGGTGAAATGCGCAGCTCTATAGTAAGCCAAAAAGTTTGGAGCACCCAGACCTCCCTCCCCAATAGGCCGGCATAAAGTTTCCTGGCGGATCCGGGGCTTACGGGCGGACCAGATGAATTTAGTAGCCAGTTGTTGCAGGGTTTTGAAATATTTTACGGGAATTCTAATGGGCAGAGTTTGGAAAAGGTATAAAAGGCGGGGGAGAATATTCATTTTCAGAGAATTAATCCTACCTATCCACGAGATGATATATTTGTCCCACTTTTCCAGGTCAGTTTTAATGCTAGAGAATAGGGGGGGGAAATTAGCTGCAAATAGGTGTTGGTAGGATTTTGTTAGGAAGATACCCAGATATTTGAGCTGTTTAGTTTGCCAGCGGAAATTAAATGACTGTCTGAGCTGATGAAGTAGGGAAGGGGGCAGATGCAGTGGCAAAATCTCAGATTTATTGGCATTAACTTTATAATTAGAAAGGGTCCCAAAGTCTGTTAAGTCTTTAAGAAGATTGGGAAGGGACACGACAGGGTTGGAGAGAGTCAACAGAATGTCATCTGCATAAAGGGAGATTTTATAATCGGTGGGGCCAACTACGATACCAGTAACGTCGGGGTTGTTCCTAATTTTTATGGCAAGGGGTTCAATCATTAGGGCAAATATGAGAGGGGATAGAGGGCAACCCTGTCTAGTGCCATTACAGATAGTGAAAGGATAGGATTTGAATCCATTGGCCAAAACAGATGCCGAAGGATTAAAATAGAGAGCCGCTATGGCGTTCAAAAAGGGGCCTCGGATGCCCATGGTCGAGAGAACCAGTCGCATGTACGTCCAGTCCACCCTATCAAACGCCTTTTCCGCATCCAATGCCACCACAAGAGCAGGGAGACCGCGGGTGTCAGCTATCCGGATGAGATCAATGGCTCTCCTAGTATTGTCGGACGCTTGACGCCCGGGGATAAATCCCACTTGATCTGGGTGTACTAGCGAGGTGATGATCATATTCAAGCGATTTGCCAGGATTTTGGCGAAAAGCTTGAGGTCGACATTAAGGAGTGAGATGGGCCTATAATTGCTACAGGAAGTAGGGTCTCTACCCGGCTTTGGGATCACCACGATCTCTGCTCCCGTGGTGGCCGGATCAAATTTTGCTCCAGATAGAATAGAATTAAATAAAGTGAGAAGCATAGGCGAAAGCTGCGCTGCGAATTTCTTGTAATAAATGGCAGTGAATCCGTCAGGGCCAGGAGCAGACGCGTTTTTTAGGTCTTTAATGGTATCTAGTATTTCCTGGGAAGTAATGGCTCTGTTAAGAAATAGTTGTTGTTTGAGGGTAATTTGTGGGAGAGGGATAGAGCTAAGGAAGTCCCTGACTTTGGCAGTTAATGTTGCCGAATTGGAGAAATGAGGTTCTAAGTTATAAAGGGAAGAATAAAATTCTTTGAACGAGTCAGCGATCAGTTTGGGGTTATGAATCATGGACCCCTCCTGCGACCTAATAGCCGCAATGTGATTTCTGGTGCGTTTATCCCTCAACTTCTGAGCTAGTAAACGGTCCGCTCTGTCCCCCTTTTCATAATATTTTTGTTTGAGCCACTGCAAGGTTTTAGCAGCTTTCTTAGAAAGCAGCTGGTGAAGCTGACCTTTCAGCGCTAGTAATTTAATACGTGTCTTCCGCTTGGGAAATCTTTGGAAGCGGGTTGTTAGGGAGGTGATCTGGGTCTCCAGGGCTTGAATAAGTGCTTTCTCAACTTTATGCTTATTAGCTGCTAAGGCAATCAGGGTACCACGGACCGACGCTTTATGCGCCTCCCAGACTATGGCCGGGGAGACCTCGGGAGAGGAATTAAATGAAATATAATCAGTGATGGCAAGCGCAATAGAGTCTACGTGGGCTTGAGAGAGGAGCAGCGAATCATCTAAACGCCATTTGAAAACCGAAGGGCGAGGGGCTGATAGGTCAACCATAAGGGAGACGGAGGAATGATCAGACCAGACTACCGGATTGATAGAGGCGTGGAAGAGGTGCTGAGAAAGGTTACGATCCACGAGAATCATGTCAATACGTGAGTGAGTATCGTGAGGGGAAGAGTAATGTGTGAATTGTTTGCTAGTGGGGTATAGGATGCGCCAAGAGTCATATAAGTCAAATCGGGTGAGCATGGTAGCGAGAGTCTTGGAGAGGCGGACGGATCCTGGCGGAGCCGGCTGAGGGGCTGAACGATCAAGGGCAGGGTCGAGAAAAGCGTTGAAATCGCCACCAATTATAATAGAGCCCTGCGCCAGCTGCGATAGGATTTGAAAAAACTCGGTGAGAAAGGCACCCTGGCCGACATTGGGAGCGTAAACTGAAGCCACAGTGATAGAAGTGGGCCCTAGCGAGCCAGTTAGTATGAGAAATCGGCCAAGTGGATCCGCCGTGGAGGAGATAAGAGAGAAGGGGACTTTATGGCAGAATAGGATCGCAGTGCCCCGTTGCTTAGAGTCGGTGGAAGCATAAAAAGCCTGCGAATAATAGTTACTTTGCAGACCCGGGTGTGGTATTTTAAAATGGGTTTCTTGTAGAAAAGCAATGTCTACCGAGTGGCGTTTAAGTTGTTGCAAGGCTATAGTACGCTGAGGGTTAGTAGAGCAATACAAGCAATAGCATACTATATAACACGAAAGAGACTTTGAAAATTTAAGATATAGGGTTTTAGTGAACTACAGCCAAATCTCACGCGATCCCGGAAACGAGGAGTCAGAGAAGTCCAGAATGTCCACCGCCAAAACCGCAGTAAGTCGGGGACTTGGGAGGCTCAGGGTCGTAGATAATAAAGATGGACCGTGTGAGTTCTGCATACTTTGTCCAACTAAGCCGTAGCCCACTCAGGTGGAGGCGGTCTTCTTCTGGAAGTGGCTGAGGAGGTAGATGCCAAATCCTCAGAATCTGAAAGCAGGCCAAGTAGACGGAGCGTGTGGAGGCCTTGTTCTGGGGCCTTTATCACATGCGTGTTGCCCGAGTGGGAGAAGATGAGCTGGAAAGGAAACCCCCACCTATAGCAAATGCTGTTGGAACGCAGGATTCGTGTGACCTCCACCAGATCCCTGCGTTTCTTCAGGGTGGTAGGAGCTAAGTCTTGGAAGACTTGTGGCGAGGTCTCTTGAAAATCGATGGTAGGTGAATTCCGAACAGCTTGTAGGATACGTTCTTTGCTTGCGAAGTAGTGAAGCCGGACAACGACATCCCGAGGAGGCTGCCCAGATGAAGGTTTGTTGCGGAGGGCTCGATGGGCCCGGTCCAAAAGGAGGTCTGCGCTGGAGACATCTGGAAGTAGATGTTTGAACAGACCCTCAAGGTATATAGGTAGGTCGGAATTGAAGATGGATTCCGGCACATTCTTAATGCGAAGATTATTGCGCCTCAAGCGGTTTTCCTGATCCTCCATTTGTTCTTTCAGAGAGTCTAACTCAGCGCGAATAGCAGTCAGATCTTCCTCTGTTTGTGTCTGATATGTGCATAGCTCGTCCGTTTTCTTTTCAAGAGAATCTGTACGAGAGCCTATGGCAGCAATTTCAGATCGCAGTTCAGCCAACATGGAGCAGATCTCGGTTTGAATAGTTATCTTGACTTGAGAGGTGATCTCTGATATGGAGGGATGTTGAGAATTGCTATCAGACTCTGGCTGAGGAGACTCAGAGAACATGCTTGGAGTATGAGGCGTTTTTTTCTGTCTTTGAGACATATCAACAGCAATGACGGTATGAACAGAAGTATTAGTTGTTATGGAAGGAAAGAAAGAGATGTGGTTCTCTCAATACGTATGGCTTAGTCCCACCAGGTTCTCATGGGGTTAATAAGAGTAGTGAATCATAGCAATCAGGGAGACAGAAAAGTCAATCCTGTAAATTGGAGTGGATTCTGTAAGTCAGCTGGAACTGCCCTCTAGTGGAGAATATCAGTGGAACACCTGCCCAGAGCCTTTTTGCAGTTAGACCTGAGTGGTGTGCAAAGAAAGCAAAGCTAATATGGTGATGAAACCTGATTATAGTGTTATGCTGCCCTCGAGTGGGGGAAAATGGTTGCACAATATGCCCAGTAGTATGTCAGATTGATACTTGGGTGCTAGAGGCTGAGGGCACCTGCAGAGTTGCATGTGAGGGTATTTGTTGCTGTCACCTTAGAGAGTGAGAGGTGAGGGAAGAGGATGCTGGTGTGGAGCCCTGAGGGATTGCCAGCCACTGGCTTTATCTGGAAGAGGAGCTGCAGGAGTACTGGGGAGCGTCCTGTGCAGAGGGATCCTCAGAGGGAGAAGGTGCAGAAGTGAAAAAAAAAACCTCTAGTGAAGGTTAACAGCCGCAGGAAAAAAAAAAACCACACACAGGGCCTCTGGTGGAAGTTAACAGCCGCAGGATAAGTAAAGGAAGGCACCACAGGGGTCCTGAGTTGAAAGATAGAGCTCCGTGCCCTGAAGTAGAGACTGGGAGCCCCGCGCTGGAGGTTACCACGTAGCAGAAGCGCTGATCAAAGATGGCCGCCGGCAGCTATCAGCCTGCAGGAGGAATCTGCTCAGCTGCAGCGCGGCACACGGGTCTCAGAGGTGAGTGGAATGGAACCCGGAAACGAGACCAGGTGTCTGTTTACCCCCGGAGGAATTCCGCAGTGCAGGGTGCGCGGGGTCTCAGGCTGGCTTGCTGACGGTAGGCCTGAGTTCTTAACGGGGTGCCGGAGCCCCGCTGAGCTGGAAAATGGTGCGCTGATTCTGGGCTCCGATGGCTGTGGAGCTGTCCAGACCACAGGGAGAGACAATTGGTAGGGAACAAAACCCCCGAAAGTCGAGGTTTAGAGCGGTTGAAAGGGGAGCCCTGTGCAGGTGCGACCGCTACCGCTCTGCTCCGCGACGAGACCACGCCCCTCTCACATTTATGGTGTGGACAAACTCCTATTTTCAAATTTTCCTTAAATCAAATTTGACAGACCACCTCGTCCCCGTGTCCGGGGGCTCTGGCCACGATCATCAGAACAAAAAAACCTATCAACCAGACTATACTTAAGGACATAAGGTCCTGTTATCTTAAACCTAGTAAGACTGTCATCTCTATTGTTCTATAATACAACTATTATTATTATTATTATGTCTCAGGGGATAGATTGTTGGGAGCTTGTAGTTATATTATTCACCATTGGGTAAATCTTGTGATGTCGGGAGTGTTTGAATACATTTTTTGACCTCCTCAGGGTTAGTTAAAAAATGTGGCTGCCCATTAGCAATAATCCTAAACTTAGCCGAATATAATAGGGCAAATCTTCTTTTTTGGCTAAAAAGAGCTTTGCACACTTCAGAAAATTCCCTCCTTTTTTTGGATACTTAGACTGAAAAATCCTGAAAAATGAGAACTTGCGTTCCTCAACATTTAAGGAGGGCAGTCTCCTGTATGCTCACAGAAAAGCCTCTTTGGTCCTATAATCTAGGAATTTAGCCACTATCGGTCTAGGTCTTGCCCTATTCCCTTGGGTGTCTGGACCTACTCTATGTGCCCTTTCTATGTAGATTGGATGAGCAACTATATCAAGACCCAATGCCGATGGAATGGTATGGGTAAGTACCTCCAGGATTTTCTCATTTTGTATAGTTTCAGGGAGTCCCACAAACCTTAGGTTGTTTCGGCTGTGCCTATTTTCCAATTCATCCACCTTTTCGGACAATTCATGGATTATCCGGACCTGAGATTCCATAGTCTCCTATCTCATGATCCTCCAGATCACTAGTTCGCTGTCCTACTTCTGCGATCCTGGACGTGTTCGAATCAATCTTAGCTAATGAAGTATCATATAACATTTGCATGTGCTCCAGTTTCTTATCCATTAGGGGCATTAAATACTTTTGGCCATTGCCGATAACTTTGTTTGGGACAGAGGGTTAAGCTCCAATGAACCTGTCTGAGATCCCGAGGAGTCCTCCCGGTCCCCTCTCAGAGGTGAAGATGGGGGCATTTTATTCCCACCCTGTTTCATTTTAGGGGTTTTAGAAGAAGAAGCTGTCTGTGCATGCTTAGGAGGCATATTTTCTAGGTATTTGTCCATACCCTAGGGGTCTCCCACAGAAAGTTTATTTTATTGGGGCTTTGCTCGGTATTAGTTGTTGTTATGGCTTTTTCAAATGTAATATTTTTTTTGTTTTGTATTTTATTTTATTTATTTATTTCATTTTTTATATTCACTAGTTCTAATCCTTCATTTTGTGTTTAATCAATTTTTGAGAAACAATGGAGATATAAACCACCTATAGGGCACTGTCACTGAGAAGGGCAAAGCATTTTTAAGGCATCACTTGTTAAGACCACAGTCTCACTTAAGAAAATCTTACATTAACATATTTTAAATTATCAACTATCGACTATGTCAATCTATCACAGATAATTATTTCACACAAACTCCTCCTCCTGCAGAGTAAATACCCAACCCTTGAATGCTCAGTTGTGCTCCAACTATACCCACATATATGGCCTTTGGCAAGCACAAGTATGTGAAGAATCAATAAACAGAGTCTATCCTGTAGTGTTCCAGGCAAACGTGCACGAAGGAGAGTGCAATATCCATATGTGCTGGCAGGTGATGTTTTGTTTCTGTGGGTGTATGGGGTTCTCCCTCTGGGCTTTCAAGATCAATTACATAGTCCACACCAGCACAATCCTGGTGTCTAGTGTCCTTGAGAAGAGGCTATTGTCTCCAAGTGTCTGCTTTTACTGCCCTCCCAAGGGCGCCTACCGGGTATGGATATGCAAATCTTTCAAACACCTGGATGTTTAGGTGTGTAGTAGAGTTGTAGTCCTCTGTAGTTGAATGGCCCAGTAGGGCTTGTATGCAGTATGTCCCTACCTGGAGCCAAACCTAATGCAATGTTTCCTCAACAGGGTGATGTAGTATAAAGGCAGAATAGCCAAAATCCTCAGCTCTGCAACCCCCTCCTATGACAGAGAGGGAATAATAGTGCTCAGACACCTCTGCAAGGAGTTTCAATTTTCCAAACCTCACGCACAGTGCAATTTCTGTAGATATGGTGTGTTAGTGAGGGTGTTTTCTGTCCTAGCTGGAACAATGTTCACTTCGCAGAAAATTTAGCAGTCCCACAAACTCACACACACTTTTCTCCCTGTGGTAACAGAAGCGGTGTCCTTTCTGCAGCAATAAAGTGTAGGCTCAGCAGGACTGGATATTAATACAACAAGCCCTCCGTACCGCCGCAAGATGGCCTCCACAGTCTCACTATGCACTCCCAAGATGGCGCTCACAGTCGTTTCCCGCTAACTGCCATACAATCGCCCACAACTCCTGGATGCCACTCTTTACCTCCCCCGTCTGTCACCTCTGTGGCTACTTATCTCTTCCACCCCTGCTGCACGCTGCTCCTCCGTCCTCCGCAGTGTCGCGTTACAAATGGTCCATGGCCTTTGTAACAAATCATACCAAGAAAGGCTAGAGGAACTAAACATGTATAGCTTGGAGCAGAGAAGGGAGAGGGGGGACATGATAGCAGCATTCAAATACATCAAGGGTTGTGACCAGCTAGAGGAGGGT
>WWET01005554.1:16233-29442 GCA_011038615.1 Limnodynastes dumerilii | reverse complement strand
TTGTGAATATTGAACAGAAATACTTGTTAAGATGATCAGCCATAGCCCTTTCACTCTCAATAAGAATTCCACTTTTCGTTTTGAGCCTTACAATACCCT
Source organism: Limnodynastes dumerilii (assembly GCA_011038615.1). Lineage (NCBI taxonomy): Eukaryota > Metazoa > Chordata > Amphibia > Anura > Limnodynastidae > Limnodynastes > Limnodynastes dumerilii. The sequence continues at coordinate 29,343 of WWET01005554.1, read as the reverse complement.
CCTTTGTTTTTCGCCTTTCATTTATACCTAAAAAAGCTTTTGTCCCCTTTTTGTACCAAGTGGGCCAGTTTTTCTTCAGTTTGTGCCTTTGCTGCTCTGATAACCTTTTTAGCCTCCTTCTGCTTTGTAAAATACACCTCCCCTCATTTAAACTCCATGTAAAAATCGGCAGCCATCATTCAATCCCTTATCATGGTGATGCATGTAGTACTATAAGGCAAAGCATGGCCATGTGTTTGTGTCCATGCTGAGCTTCCAGCCTCCATGTCTTCCCCTTATTATTATGTCCAACCTTTATATCTGCCTCTTTATTATTTGTCCAGCCTCCATGTGTGCCCCTTATAATGTCCAGCCTCCATGTCTTCCCTTTTCTATGGTCAGCCTCCATGTCTACCCCTTATAGTGTCCAGCATCCATGTTTGCCCCTTATAGTGTTCAGCATCCATGTCTGTCCCTTATAATGTCCAGCCTCCATGTCTGCACGTTATAATGTCCAGCCTCCATATCTGCCTCTTTATTATTTGTCCAGACTCCATGTGTGCCCCTTATAATGTCCAGCCTCCATGCCTGCCTCTTATAAAGTCCAGCCTCCATGTCTGCCTCTTTATTATTTGTCCAGCCTCCATGTGTGCCCCTTATAATATCCAGCCTCCATGTCTGCCCCTTGTAATGTCCAGCCTCCATGTCTGCCCCTTGTAATGCCTAGCCACCATGTCTGCCACTTTTAATGTCCAGCCTCCATGTATGCCCCTTATGTCCAGCCTCCATGTCTGCCCCTTATGTCTAGCCTCCATGTCTGCCCCTTATGTCCAGCCTCCATATTTGCCCCTTATTTCCAGCCTCCATGTCTGCTGCTTATGTCCAGTCTCCATGCCTGCCCCTTATGCTCAGCCTCCATGTCTGCCCTTTATGTCCAGCCTCCATGTCTGCCCTTTGTGTCCAGCTTCCATGTCTGCCCCTTATGTTCAGCCTCCATGTCTGCCCCTTATATTCAGCCTCCATGTCTGCCTCTAATGTTCAGCCTCCATGTCTACCCCTTATGTTCAGCCTCCATGTCTGCTCCTTATGTTCAGGCTCCATGTCTGCCCCTTGTGTTTAGCCTCCATGTCTGCCACTTATATCCAGCCTTCTTCTGTTACTTACCTTTGACGTCTTCTCCCTTCGTCCATGGCACTCCCTTTCGCTGACGCACCCTGGTCGGTCTGGTCTCCGAGCGGTCACATGGAGCCCTGTAGAACCAAATCTGTATTTAGAATGGCAGTGACCGCATAGGTTCGGTCACTGCAATTCACAGTAACAGGTTTGGTCCTACAGGGCTCCCGTAAGAGCCCTGTATTACCTGTCCTGGCTGCTCTGTTTAAAGCCCTGCCACATTTATAGTGCAGCACGGGCTTTAAAAAACAAAAAACAAAACAACTTTGTCCCGAGAGTCTGATCTCTTGGGACAAGCTGTGAGACAGGCGGGACAGTCCCCTGAAAGCAGGACTGTCCCACTAGATTTGGGACACTTGGGGGGTATGGGGACATGACACACAACCTAACCCTAAGACGCCCCTCCCCATAGCCTGATCCTAGTATTTACCTCCGGTGTGGTGCGGCAGGTTGCAATAGTGGTATTTTCGAAATAGAGGCAGCCTGATACCCTGTATTTATCGAAACCAGATAAATTGGTTGCAAAATTGGTTGCAAAAAATTGGTGCAAAATTGTCAAATATGCCATGTTGCACGCTCCAGTGACGCACCCAGGGGGATTCTGATTGCCCAGAAACCCCTCCACATTGGAAATAAAAAAAACATTTTTAAAAATTTCCAAAAACGGAAAAATTAGAAAAGGGGTGTGGCTTCATGGGTGCCATGAAAGGGGTGTGGCTTCGTGGCCATGTGGGGCAGACTGACATAGAGGAAGATGGTAATGCTGCAATAGGGAAGCAGGTGGGGGATGGTGAATGGGTCTCAACAAATTCATCATTGTTTATGCACTGATACAGGCTCTGGTCCATTGTGTATTGTACTCTTCTATTGCTATTAGATGTGTACCTTCAAAATAAAACTACTATTTTAATCTGTGAAAGAAGTAAATTATAAATAACCTAAATATCATAAACAGGACTTTTTACAGTCAATAAGCAATGCAATTCCTTAAGGTAGAATTTGTATTATTTTTAAATTCTACATTACAAATTTCCTGCTTTCACATAGAACGTTAATATACATCTTAGATGTCTTGGCAGTCTGATAGTATGAACACAAAATGGAAGTTGCTCAATCAATTTATAGGTAAATGCAAAGAGGTGCATGAAAGGCAGGGGTTAATCTGCTAGCCACATAAACAAAGGAAAGAAAATGCCTCAGCAACACTGCCATAAACCAGTAACAGACTGTACCGTCTATCTGTAAAATAAAACACAGAAATGTCCATCACACATATTTGAATATGTGATAAGCCACCGTCAAGGCCTTTCTGCATATGGTGGTCCTAACTCTAACAATGAGAGTCCCAATGTTGGGCCTTATATATATGTTTTTAAATTGAAAACCAAACTTACCTCAGGAGACACCCCTTAAAGTCTCCAAAATGGCTGCTGTGGAACAACACCCCCTCTCAGCTGCTGCTCCCAGACATGCCCACACACGGTACAAACACAGAATAGAAGTTGCTCAATCAATTTAATGCAAACAGGTGCATGATAGTACGACCATATTATCAGTATTATCATTTTACATATTTTTGCCGCATTACAGTCTAATTCCCTAACATACACACTCACAAACACACACACACACTCGTTCACACACACACTCACAGGCAAGAGGTAATTTTAGTTTTATGTATGGGACTCGCATATGTGTGCCATGTTCAGACCCCTTATACATACCTCACAACTGCCCCGATTCCAGCTTTCGCTAGACTGTCCCGCTGTCCCGACTGACTGCCTTCCAGTTTGTTTCAATAAGTGGGCTATACCAGAGGCAGGTTTTTTTAATTAAATTTTTTTGCGACATAACAACAGCCGGGTGTACAGTGTGCGCACCAGTAACCGTTTGTAAACCAAGTTGCACAAAAGGATTTTCTTTAAATAATTATTTTGGGGGAGAGCTTGGGCCGGTCAGGGGCGGTGCTTATTTGTCCTGTTTTCGAGCTCCAAAATGTTAGGAGATATGCTAATATACCCCACTTGTATTACACGCTTTGAAAACCACCCTTTAAAAATCCTGCGTTTGCCACTGTGCTCGGTTCTGAATTAGTACCCTTGAATAAACTGTAGGTTGCTTTTGGTACATAAAGATTATGTACTGTATGTATGTAATTTACATGAAACGCTTTAAGCATTTGAATCTGATTTGACTTAATTCTGTCTGGAAGCTTAGACCTCTTTTAAAATACATATGGAAGTATGGGGTAAAGTGGTAAGGGGTAAACCATAGTTCTAGAAATCATGCAATGTAAGGCAGATAAGGACTACTGGGATATGAAATTGCGGAGAGAGCAGTACACAAACACAAGTGAAGTTTTACTTTCTACTTCTTATGGTGTCTGTATGTCACAGGACCTCTTATTCCCATATAATAAATTGTATTGATTCTTATTTTTATAGCTTGGCAATTTCTGGATCTTTAGATAGGAATCTTAGAATGGGGAGGAAAATGAAGTGGTATGAAAGTGAGAAGCACTCTAATGACATTGTGAAGATAACATTTACTCCACACGAGGGAGGATTTCTGAATTAAAATGAGATGAAAATTAGATTTAGCGCTCCCATGAAATTTTCAATAAACAGTCATCTGACATTTATCTCAGTGTAATTATACGAATCAGCCTCATATCACAAAGCCTTGAGGCATGCTTATATCACATAACATAAAGGCACAGCTCACAGTATTGTGACAAGCGGTAGGAAATGAGTAATGCTTATACTGTAACAGGGCTAGACCGCTTTGTGCAATCTCTGTGCCTGAAAGACGTCTCTGTTGTGTTTATGTTATGACACCCTGGTTTTACCTGATAAGTACCGGAGTAGTCAAAGAGAGAGTAAGCGTGGTACCCCGGGTTTACCATGTAAGAACCGAGGTGACCACAAAAGAGATAGGCAGAGTGGACGGGTTGGTTACCAGAGCCCGGAGACTTTACTATCCGGGGGGTCTTCACCAGGGCCCCTGCTTGTGGGGATGGAATTGGCAGCGGCCCAATAGCTTGGACGAGCCCCGTTGAACCAAACTCGTGGAAGAGAAATGAACACCGGGAGTGAACACCAGACAGGAGGGATGGGAGTAGTAGGTAATTAGGAGGAGTAGTAGTCCGGAAGCGACCGGACTGCGACAGATGACAAGCAACACTGAACTCAGTACGTAGGACAGAAGAATGTTCACGAGACAATACAAGACGTACTAGGGCTCGCGCACACTCAATCACACAGCGGTGCCTCCGAAGAGGTAACATAAACATACACACAAGGTAAAGGTAGGTACTTGCAGGCAAGGTAGGTACAAAATAGGGATAAGAACCAGGGCTGGATACACAAGGTAACAAAGGCAGGAGTCAAGGCAGGTAAGTGGGTCAAACAATGGTCGATTCACTAGGCTAGAAGCACTAGGCACACATGATAAGTAGCAGGTCACAGAACTGAGGATCAGACTCTATAACCGGCAGAGAAGAGAGGAAGAGGAAGGCTAAATAAAGAGACAGCTAGCCTCTAATAGGCTGAGCTGTCTAAGAAAAACCCTGCAATAACACAAGCGGCCACAAGAGTAAGTAAAAAACAGAGAAGACGCGCGCCCGCAGCACGTGGACGGACCAGGAGCTGGGAGAGAGAGAGAGAAGACGCCGGTGGCAGAGGAACGCAAGCGGTGAGCAGTGCCCAGAGGATAGAGGAAGCCAACAGCGGGGAAAGATGGTAAGTGACAATGGGAAACAAGGTAAGGGTGCGCACAGGAGCAGGCTGGATGCGGGCAGACCTAACAGTTTACACATTTATAACTTTAACAGAATTATTTATCAACAACACTAAAAAATACAAATAATAAAATTGGTTCATAATTAAGGACCGGATCCAGACTTAATAAATGTGGGGGTTTTCCACTATTTGCTCAGGATCCAGACTTCGGTGCCTCAAGCCATTCCAATGGGCGTCTTGCATACTGGGAGTATGCCTGGTGGGAGGGGTTTGAATTGGACAGGTGTTGGTCCCCAGAAAGAATGGCCCTATTTCGATAGGGCATTTTCTCCTAGCCGGTTTCAAACTGGCTGGGATTTCAATTGCATATGCCTCGATGAGGCATAGCAATTGATCTACGGAGCACTGAAAGGTAAGGCTGTAAACTACCCTAACCATTCCCCTAATTCTAACCCTAACCCTCCCCTTCCATTACCCTAAGCCTCCCTTCCCCGCAGCCTGACCCTCACCCTCCCTTCCCTGCAGCCTGACCCTAACCCTTCCCCCCCTGCAGCCTGATCCTAACCTTCCCTTCCCTGCAGCCTGACCCTGACCCTCCCTTCCCCTTCTTCTGAACTGAAGGGGTATTTGAAATAGGGACATCTGAAAAGGAACTTTCGGATGTCCCTATCTCGGAAATCAGACCGGGGACTGCAACCAAAATTGGACAGTATAGGCTGGATATATGGGGATGGTGCAAAGATATTAAGGTAAGGTCCTGCATGGACAGCTAAGGATCCGGTCCTACATGATTACATTTCACATTAATGATATGATTTAGCAATACATTAATGCAATATTATATTGTTTATTTTGTTTTAAAGAATGAAAACATTTGTCCACTGTTGGACAATCTGTTCTTGTTTGGTAGCTTTTTTTTTCTATGTAAGGGGCCTAGTAATCGGTTCTGCATCCCTCCCAATATTTCCACTCCTACTAACTGCAGGTATTTAGAATTGACAGACCTGCCCTGTCTCTTCACTTCACATGTGCGGTGTAAGATCTCACGGGAATATGCAGCTGATTAACCACAGTGTTCTCTTTCTGTTTAGTCCTACATTAAAAATGAACTTGCATTACTGTGCTAAAAATAGATATTTGCCAATAAATGACTGCTATGCTTTTTATCTAATTTATGGCTTTTATTTTTATATGTATAACCACACATCATTTACAATGACTTTAACAGCTGTAAATAGAACACAGATTAATGGGCATACAGTTTCACGAAAATAATAAATAGGTAACTTCACTTCCTCCTCGTTAACACAATATCCTGCAAAGGAAATGTTGTCATCCTTTAACTTGGGTTTTGATTACCAAGGTTACATTCAAACAATACAGACTGAGCAGTCAAGAGAAGAAAACACTTTTCAGGAGGACGGTAATTTATCTCATTAAAAACAAAATAGCTTCACACAACAATGTTTGAAGTTTTTACTGCTGAGCTTGGATATAAAGATTATTATTATTATTATTAGTAGTAGTAGTAGTAGTAGTAGTAGCAATAGTAATAATAATAATAAATGTCCAAAGGCTGATCTGACCCCTGCATAAACCAAGCCTTACACATACATATCTATAAATACTAACACAGACAACTTTTGTGGCTATAAAAAGGGGTATAGATTTTATTAACAATTAATTGATTATGATTTTAGTGAAGAGGTGGCACCAAACAGGTGGAGAGGTCAGCTAAAACAGAACCGAAGACAGGCAGCCCCTGTCCACGGCGCAAAAGAAGGTTATGGCCAACTCAAATCACGACCCCTCTCATGGTGCGCAACCCGACCACTCGGGAAGGCATGCAGGGACCCAGCCACCCTGGCCTGGCTGACGGGTATGTATCAAAGGCTGTGTCCATCCTGTTCCATACCTTAACAAATGCCCTGAACCTGCACCTAAATTACTGCTGACCCCCACCGATACCGCCACAACCTATACCTCGCAACAAAATATCTCCACCTTGATCATACTTGTAGGAGGTCCCTTTACATAAAACTGGAAGGAGGAAACAAGTTGTTGACTGCAACCAGTGAGTTTTACATTGGAAGTAGGTAAATTGATGTAAACTCTGTTAATGAACTGTATAATATCTTAAGTCCTGCCATGTGTAAGATCCCAAGAAAAAAGGATTCACTCGTGGAGAAATCATGTCTTAATACACATCTTAATAACCTTTTTTTAAAATGGGTCAGAGCTGAGCGGGTATACAGGGGAATGCCATACCGTCACTTCTCCCATTTATTTAACTGAAAAGCTATAAATCTCCATTCACTTCTATTATTTCCATACCGCCACTTGTTTTAATTGAAAAGCTATAAATATTCATTTAATTTTATTATTTCTATATTTCCATACCGCCACTTCTAAATGTCCATACCGCCACTTCTAAATGTCCATACCGCCACTTTTACATTTCCACTTCCACCACTGAAATGGGTGAATGGAGGTAGCTTATCTGTGGGCTGTACCAGACAACTGTTTAATCTAGAAAAGTATGGATCGGGTCTAAGATGGATGCATGGATACAAGTTTGATTATACAACAAAAGGTTGTGGTAAATGGAATCCCTTCTCAGGATGGGATCTGTGCTTGGACAAGTGTGGCCTTGAGGGAAATGTATGCCTTTTTGCAGATGACATGATCACCATCATACCATCCTCCACTTTAAATGATTGCCCTATTCAAATCAACTGGAGAATGGTAGAATTAGAAGAAATATGTGTAAACTTTACTTCACTGAATGGGTAGTTGATAAGTGAAGAAGAATAATCTTCATTTGAGGTGGTAGAGTCTAACACAATGCTTAAAATAATCATAAGGATATTCTAAATCTTATAGTTATTTAAGGCTTAAATTGGGTTCTAGGGTTAGTATGGTTTAAAAAAAATGGGCACACTGGATGGACCATGTGCTTCTTAACTGTTGTCACTTTCTATCTCCTATTACAATCTGTCTAGTCTATGACTGTCCTTAATATTTAACATTTATGGATTCCCTCAAGAAGGGGCTGATTGGCCAAAGGTACTTGCAGGTAATTTTCCCGGTAGGCTACTTTTTTATTTGAAGAAACTTAAGATTTTGACTGTCATGTGGTGGTTGCTAAAATAATGTCTGTATAACTTGGAGATCATTAGGATGTTGTATGTATTGAGTGGTGGTCACTATGGTTCTGTATGTATTGGGTGATAGTCACTAGGATGCTCTATGTATTGGCTGGTGGTCACTAGGATGCTGTATGTTTTGGGTGGTAGTCATTTGGGTGGCAGTGACTACCTGCATTGCATATAGGTCACTATAAATATCTTTATTGGAATGTGAAATACTTGTCAGTAGGTTCTTTATTCTCTACTAATTCAGTTTACATATTTTTGGACACCACCAATAGTTGATCCCACCCACAAATGGCCTCTTGCAGATTTTTTTTTTCAAGGGCCACTTTAAGTTCCCAATCCACTCCTGCCCTCAAGCATATCAAATAGTGGTCTCCTTTAAAATCTGCTGCACAGATTATCAATGTGCACTGAGAAATGCTTATTAAGTTAGGCATATGTTGACATATATAGTGTGAGGGCCTCCACCACTCACTGTCCTGGTTGTCTAGAATTATATCCTATTAAAGTTTTGGGCTTTTTAGAGTGTGTGTATAATATGTTAGATAGCCATAGATCTAAATTTCATACAAACTTCTGACTATTGTACTGGACTATGGACCTGATTCAGAGATTGAAAATAAGGAGGAAAGTTACTCCTGGGAAAAACCATGTTGATTTCAGGGAGAATCAAGTTAGTTGTATTCTTTGCATGCAGGGATATATCTTTTAACAGCTTACTGCACACAGATAGTGACCAGCTTTACATTTATGCTGTTATTTAGACTTGGGCTAGGAAACGCCCCATCTCAACTCTAATACTGTTTGCAACAAATGAAATTTGACTCCCCTGAAATCAACATGGTTTAGCCCAAGTGTAACTTTAAGTTCTTATTTTCTATCTCTGAATCAGGGCCTTAATTTCAAACTCAGAATTAGGTCCTATGACTTTACTGACAATATGGAGTAGAGATGAAATGCATGGTCTTCAGATCTGACCCACTGAACGTATCAATAATCATAATCACTGAATTTATTTCTACAAACTTGCATGCATGAGAAAACAGCATTTTTGTGGGTATCTTTTGTACATTAGTCTTAGTGTTAGTAATACTACCAATATCATGATATTAGTAATTCCATTGATTACGTCACTACCATTTTATCAATCAGAATAATGGGCCGTATGCAGAGTTTACCGATATGTGTTACTGGGCATGCGCAGTAATTTTGTAACGCCTTCTACGTTTCTTTTTGCAACATAGATTGCGTATACACGGTCTTAAAGACCGTGTATACGCAATCTACGTTGCAGAAAGAAATGTAGATGGTGTTACAAAATTACTTTGCATGTGCAGTAACACATCGGTAAACTCCGGGCGCATATGCAATGCCGATATATCCAAAAGCAGAGTATCACACTTAACACAACTCCTTTATTATATACAGCGTAATAGTCCTTATTTTCACATTTATCCTCAGTGTTGCAGAATATGAGATAATTTAGACTAAAAATACATGAGATGAAATAATGAGCAATGAGAATAAAATGCAAAAGGTGACATCTTGAGGAATGTAAGAGAATGTGTGTGACCTCCATTTTATACATTCAGCGATCAGCTATTTATATCCTCTCCTGAAGTAATTTCTGAAATGTTGTTTTGAAGATTTTTTTTTTTTTTGCTTCAAACAGTATAGTTGCATAAATATTATGATGATTAGTCACAAATGTACTTGCTCAAATGCAATTGGAACAGTTCATTGTAAGATACTTGTTATAATTTAACAGGTTTTTATATAGCGCTTTACAGAGAATATTTAACATTCACATAAGTCCCTGCCCCATTGGAGCTACATTCTAAGGGGCTGATTCAGAGATGCGATTGCGAAAAGATCGCAAATATACGCATCTAATGTTAAGATCCTAGCAGGTTCCAGCCCACTGCATAAAGAGTCACTCCCCTTGCAAACAGCGGTGGATCTTAAACTTAGACCACCATTGACTAGCCCTAACTCTACGCTGTCATTTGGGATCTTAAGTGACGTGGTAGCGTTCATTTAAGATCCTAAGTGTCAGCCCGCGCCCACTTTCCCTCATTTCCCTGCCTCCCCCCGCCCATTTCCATGCAAATCCTTAAGATCTTAAACTTTCGCAGCACTTAAGATCTTAAGTGCTTGCGTACAATTCACACTTACGCTCTTAGCGAATTTACGCTCCTAACCGCTACGTAGACGGCGTTGCACTATTACTACGCATGCGCAGTTTTGCAAATTTTCTAAGATCCTAAATATATGCTCCTAAGTGCCATGGAAATCGCATCTCTGAATCAGGCCCAAAGTGCTGTATTCAGAGATCCGTCCGAGAAAAGGTCACAATTATTCGCACGGACGCAGCAAGATAACACCTCTGACACTCCCCTCACACGGACGGGTTTTCTGTGACTTACGAGTGCCTCGATATGCCTTATTTTTACGTGGGCATTTCCGTGCGTTGAGTAGTACCGTACGTGCGTATCTAACTAATCGCGCCCACACCTCACCCACACTCCTTCATTAAAATGCCTCCCCCCGCCTATTTTTATTTAAATTCTCACGTGTGTATTTTTAAGTGGGAGATCCGTGCGTATTTAACCACGCGCGTCCGTGAGGCACTTCCGTCCGTATAGTCTACATGAACTACGTAAATAAAGTTACTACGTTGCGCAGTTGAAACGCACCTAAAAATACTCACGGAACTCGCCGTTAAAACGGTTCTCTGAATACGGCCCTAAGTTCCCTAACACAGACATAGAAACACAGACTAGGGCTAACTTTTTCAGCAGCCAAGTAACCTACCAGCATGTTTTGGGAGTGTGGGAGGAAACAGGAGCACTTAGAGAAAACCCACATAGACACTGGGAGAACAAACAAACTTCACACAGATAAGGCCTATGGAATCAAACTCATGACCTCAGCACTGTGAGACACAAGTACTACTCACTAAGCCACTGTGCTGTTATAGGTGTCAGGAGTGGAGTAACTACTGTGGGGGCAAGGGGTGTGACTGCTATGGGACCCGGAAGAGAGGCAGCTCCCTGTCTGCACTTGCAGAACTCTAAGCAAGTTGTTAGAGGCTGTCAGCTTAAGAAAGGGACTTAGAGCTGCAGGCAATGGGCCTGATCCAGAACTACGCATCGGAGTGAGATTATGCGTGGCGGAGACGTAAAATCGCAGTTTAGTACGCACTGCGCATGCGCACCATAGAAAATACGCACATTCACGTAGCGTAAATGTGAACGTATGGGCCATTCACGTATGTGTCACGTAAATACTTACGTGTGGGCGTGCCAAATTTACGTGAGTCAAAAATACGTCTGAAATACGTGATGTAGGCGGGGGGTGGTATTTAAAGTGTACAGTATGGGCGTGCTAAGCTGCGTACGTTCACGTAGTCTATACGTCCGTTAGCGGACGTACGCTGTTACGTGTGAAAAAGTTAAGGTAGGGTTTGGGCAGCGTATCTTGACAAAATACGTCCGTGCAAGTGCAGAGGGACAAAATACGTCCGTGCAAGGGGTGTGCCGAGGGGAGTGTAGCGAACTTACGCGCACGAAAATACGCTCCGCGAATAAACGTACGGCACACGTAGTTCTGGATCTACCCCAATGTATTTAAAAACAGTGCTAGGCAGTCATACGAAATACAAGAGCCTTTGACTACTAGTTTGTCTACAGATGCACAGCAATATCTCCATCCAGACTCATGCCATCTTGCTATAGGGCAAAGTCAGTGAACCACCACCCTTGTGTGCCAAGATGGTTGCATATTTCAGAATTGCTCAGCAATTATTATTATTATTGTAATTATTGTTATTATTGTTTATTAATAAGGCGAAAAAATGCCTCTGCAGTGCCATAAAAGGTAAAAAACTAAATACAGAATAGACATATGGGCAGGAACTAAACAGCAGTAATGTACAATACAAAACAATATAAACAGTAATACAATACAACTAAATTACCAACGGCTGATTATGGCATTCACAGCATGCATATCCAAAATAACGACACGTACACCAATATGGCTTTGAAAGGGGGCATAGATTTATTAATTAAATAATTAGGGCTATAAATTTTGGATGTATAAAGGAGGCAATGATAGCCGATGGGGAGTCAGCTTAAGATACCGGAGGACAGGAAACCCCTATCCTCTGTGCTCTGAAGGTAATAGTCAATGTAAGAGTGCAACCCCTGTCATAAAAGCACACCCCGGGGAGAAATGGGGATGCAACCGGGAACCAGCCAGCCAGCAGAGCTTCCTGCTACAGCTTGAAGGGGTGCGTCTTTCCTGTACATACCTAACGCCCTTGCCTAGAGCCAAATATTGCTGACAATCCCACCGTAACCGCCAACCTATGCCCTATCCGCAAATAAAAAAATATTAGAAATACAGCTTATAGGGAAGGGAGGGAGGGTAGAAACTGTCTGAAGAGGATGTGCCCAGGCCTACAAGCTCTTATATACTCAACTATAAGCCCACCCCCCCAGGCCCACCCGTTAACTGCCCTGTTAACCCCTACACAACTTGACCACCATAAACACTATGATAGGATGGTGTGCCCACCATGGCAGCCGGGGATTTATATTCTTTCATGCCTACTTGGGCAAGCTGGACCGGATTCAGACAGCCGCACGTTTTACGTATGTGTAGGGGTCTGTACGTCCGCAAGAGAGAGGGGAGTGCACGCCCCTGTCACTCTCCTCTTGTGCAGGCTTTATGGCAGCTTATGCTTAATACATTTCTGTTAATGTCAAGGTTTCTTGTTGTTTGTTATGTCTACAGTTAAAATGTCAACAGGTCTGTTGAGTATTATGTTAGTATTACATATATATTACTACAATTCTGAAGTTTTTTACAAGCCGCCTGCATTACATTAAGTTTACAGATGTTGCAAACAAATGCTAATAAAATACTCAACTGTTCACATTTTGACCTGTCGTCATGTTGACTGTCGACATTTCATACCAGACCTATCAGGGGAAGGGGGTGGGGAGGACAGACAGGAGACAACACATGGGGGAGGAAATGGACTGCTGGGGTAAGCG
>WWET01005553.1:35474-49164 GCA_011038615.1 Limnodynastes dumerilii | reverse complement strand
TTTATGAACCATGATTTTTTTTTTTTTTTCTGCGTAATTTTTTTTTTTTTTTATTTTTTATAATTTACTTTTTTCGTGAGCTGCTCCTTACGCTTATACCGTCCCAGAGATGGTGTAAGCATACGACTTGTTAAGCAGCCCTGCACGCAATTTTTAAATGAGAAAAACGCCCCTTTTCCCATTTAAATATCATGTAACTCCCATTTGCAGTCGGGTGCACAGACAGACGGATGGGTATACTTGTGCCCATCTTTCTGTGCGCTCCCGATCTGAGCATGCACAGTGCTAATTTTTGCTGCGCTTCCATCTGAAAAAAAAGACGGTAGTGCAGCTCTGAATATGGGCTGTTGTATGATCTTGGAAGCAGTGAAGCAGTACAAGGTAGAGCAACTCATTTCATGTCATTTATGTAATTAATAGTACTTGATACTAATCACCTCACTCACTTTTATGTTGCCTAGTTTAGCCACATATACTAGAATGTAGCACACTGCAGCTCCTGGTTATTTGTCATTTACATGCTTGACTGTTAAAGCTTCCTGGAGTGTTTCATAGCTTTTTTTCTCTACAAAATACTAAATAAAATGTGTACAACATCTGTACATTAAAATGTTTTTGTTGTATTTTTTTGATGGCCAAATTTCTATACTACCACTACATACTAAAAAAGTATAAACAGCTGCTGTGTGTACATAAATACTGTAGCATAAAGATGTCTATGTCCTTTATACATATGGTCCTACAATATTACATTTCAAGAATTTGTCCAGAAATGTTGCTAGTCCTATGTACACTACAACAGAACAATAAGGGGTATGTAATTGCCCTTAATAGTCATAAACAATAAAGTTTATACAAAATGCAGTTATAAAACAAATGCTAATAGCCCAACCTAGTGGTCAAAATAAAGTATTGCAGTTAAAATAGATAAGATAGAGTAATAGTTAACTATTCTCTGACAAACTACAAATGATCAATATTTTAACATAAAATCTGTTAGAATGCAACCAATTAGATCAGAGTATTTATTGTATACTGTATTTGTGCATCGTCTAAATTCTCTGAAACTTAAAACATATTTCCAGATTTCCATCATATAACTCTATGGTCCAAGGTCTATTGAGACCACATATTTCAGAGCAGGGAGCACACTAAGTAAATTACACCCCCTCTACAGAGGGCAGTATAAATAGGCAATATATGTCCTTTGTTGTGTCATCTATATGTTAACTATACATTTTAATCCAATAAGCACTGATCAGCCTAAGAGATATAACATACAAAATACACATTACTCAGTTTAAATACTTGTCATAAACAAGCTAGGACACACTTATTTTAGTGTGCAAAAATAAAAAAACAAAGGCAATGACAATATTTAAACAGAAGTATATATTACTTACATCAGATCGGTTGCACAGTTTGAGGACACGCAGTACATTTTTGCAGACATTGTCCAAAGTAGTATTGCCTTCTACACATGTGATACCCAGAATGTCAACATTGGGTGAAGCAATTGCCATCATAATAGCCTGAGCATCATCCGTTCCACAGTCCACATCAATAAGGAGCAATTTTTTCTGGGTTGTTACTGTTAAACAAAACAAATATAAGTACTCAAGACTTTATAGTGCAGCAGACAAATGCACACAGATGCCCTCAACCTGTCCTTTGTGGTATCCATATTCCATAAACTACATATGAAAGTCTGCCTGATAAGAAACCAGTGATCATTTTGAGCCTGTCTATCACTAGTACAGTTTCCTAAGCAAGATTGCATTAAACATAGTAAACATTTAGTAATTATGTAATTTTTTTTTTATTATAGTAGATTGACATCAGATAACCACTATATATATATTGGGTATGATGTATTAAAGATCCAGCTTGCTTGTCTGATTTCATAACACAAATCGCATCTTCATATTAATACATTTCAAGTAAGTATTAGGAAGAGGATTTCATTATTCTCAGCTCATTGTGGAGAGAAATTCTTGTGTCTGCTTGTTGAAAATAACCTGTTTGATGTCATGCAGAAAAATATCTCTCTAAAGAACTCAATGAACCATTCTAGAATCCCTGGGACTGATCTTTCAAAGTACAGTCACTGGTCAAAATTCCCACTGCACATTCCATCCTCTTCAACATGTAGACACTGGTCAAAGAATCATCTTACAAGTCTTAGCTGTGCTGCCAGACTTTGTTTCAAATGACATAGGGCATGATCAGGGGGAGTATACACACATTTCCAGCCAGAACAATTGCACCAGCCTAAGAGATATAACTGGTTATATGTGGCTGGTTACGTCGGCCACAGGGTTATAACTGGCCTAACCTGCCCTCCCTCCCTCATTTACTTACCTTCCCCCACCTTCCTTCCGTAACAGTTGTGTAGTTACGGTGAGAAACACCCCCCTCGCTGTAACTACACAACAGTTTGGGATGCCTGATCCTAAGGATCAGGTTTCCCTAACTACGCCGGGCAATATCTGCCCGGCGCAGAACGGCAGAAATACCGTTCTTACGCATACAGCCGCCGTATGTCTGGATCAGCCCCAATGTGTATAAAGTTAGTGGTACCCATATTTAGGTACTAGTGTGAGTTGTACATAGCAAACAACGTACAAAAAGTTAGTGGTACCCATATTTTGGTATTAATGTGAGATTGCTGGGCATAGCAAACAATGGGGGAGATCCAGACCTACGGGCTTGTTACGTTAGAACGCGTAGTGTATTTTCATTATCGTATTTTCTATGCGCTCCCCTAGACACTCCCCTCGCTTGTACATACTTTGGCCATTTTACACTTCCCAAACCCTACCTTAACTTTACAAAGCATAAGTAATGATGTACGTAATGGATTTACTAACCCAGCCCATACTGTCCAATTTAAATGCCTCCCTCCGCCTACAAAGCATATGGATGCCCCCACCCCTTCGTTCGTACACTGATGGTACGTACGTTCATCGCTAGCATACATAGGCTAGGATGTGGCCCAATGTTTATAAAGTTAGTGGTACTCATATTTAGGTATTAGTGTGAGATTGCTGTGCATAGCAATCAATAGGCCAGATCCAGACCTAAGTTCTGTTTACATATGGTGGAGCAGTGTATTTACGCAATCGTAAGTACAATGTACTCCCTTGGGCACTCTCCTCGGTCGTACATAATTTACTTTACTAATTTAAATAAGGGCTATTCAAGGATGTGCATTCGTGCATCAAATTGCCCAGTCTGAATAGCACATTGGACCTGCTTCAGAGTTTTGAATTGGCCATATGGCAAAACAAAACAAAAAAAACAGATTAATTGCTCCGACCACTGGGCTTCCTTTTTTTTTTTTTTTTAAACTTAGCATAAAAATTAACCCCTTTCCTCGCCATCCCCTCCGTCGCAAATAAATAAATAATTCTGTACTGACAGTGCATGCTGGCGCTAGAGGTACTACAAGCACCAGCATGCCCATGACTGACAGGGCATGCTGATGCTTGTAGAACTACAAGCACCAGCATGCCCATGTATGTCAGGGCATACTGGCACTTGGAGAACCACAAGCTCCAGCATGCCCTGCCAGCCAGGGCCCGCTGCGCTGTAAAAATTGCCCCCAGCATAATAAAGAAAACATAGCGTCCCCCATAATAAATAATGCCAAATGCCACCAGCATAATAAAGATAACATAGCATCCCCTATAATAAATAATTCCAAATGCCACCAGCATAATAAAGCTAACATAGCGTCCCACATAATAAATATTTCCAAATGCCTCCATCATAATGGCCGAAAACTATACTGTCCTCCATGTAAAAATGTGTAAAAATGGCCCAAAGTACAATAAAAATTATTTTATAACATACTTACCTGCTCTGCTGTGGTCCAGTCTTATAAGCTTTTAATCTTGGAGGTTGCCTTTGCCAAAATGAAAAACCCTTATGACACGATGCAAACTATGCCCTGCAAGCAGGACATTCCGACACTAATGACAGTGTCACTGTCATTGGGGTATATTTATACCCTTTTCCCAGGGTCTAAAATACCGTGAGAACGTTATTTCAGACACTGTGCAAAGGGTGTAAGCTCATATGGCTAGTGGTACCCATATTTAGGTATTAGTGTGAGATTGCTGTGCATAGCAAACAATGTGTATAAGGCTAGTAAGTCGTGGGTCATAGTTATTTCAAAGTAAGGGGGGCAGTAAACTGCTGTTTATACTAGAATCCATGGATATAAATCCAGCTCTAACATTACCCTTTTATATAACTGAAATCTCCTCTCTCTGTGAGCTATGTTTACATAGAATTACATTTGAACAAAGCTGCACCAGGATCGCTTATCTTCTCAGCTAGCCTTGGCAGCTTCAAACACAGAATTTATTAACACTCACCTCTCAGGATCTCTTCATAGGAATGAAGTCCCACTGTTAATATAAAGCCCCGGCAGGAGAGACACTGTGCATGCGTTCAGGGTCTTACTGACGTGACCGGAATCTTCAAACAGGCGCGTCACCCGGTCAGGTACGTTTTGACCCTTTTTTTTTTAAACAAATGTAAACTTAGAAATATCCCAGTGGTCTCCCCAAATATACCCTCTTTTTCTCCCCCTAATAACAGCTATTAGGGAGAGAAAAATGGAGTTATATGGGGATATCGCTGGAATTGTTACAATAACGCCAGAAACTCAAAATGCAGCTCCTTAAGTTTTACAAACTGTCCCCACTTAAAATAGAGACAGATCAGAAGTCTGGATAAGGCAGCGTGTGTAGAGAATGCTTATCCTGTACAACTGAAACACCTAACCACTCCCGTTAGCGCTCACGTCTGTCTGACCTTCAGAAGCCCATTGTATGCAAAAAATGAACTGCTGTCTGGATGCTGTGGAGTGTCATTAGCATTGTGTGCAGAAGCAATTGCAAAAAAGCCTCCATTTTCCCACCCAAGCAATTGGAAAATGTATCTTTTTCTTAAAAATGGATCCATTCCTATGCAGACATTTTAACACATATTTGTTTCATCTAGTTTTGTAATACATGTTTATTGAGTTAATGAGAAAAAAAAAATAATTGTTGCTCTTGATTGAAAAATAAAAAAGATTGTAAACCTTGATGAATCTCTATAAATACCTCAACTAATTATTATTAGGACACCTAACTGCATTGATAGCAGTGATTTTACTATAATGGGTGCAAAGAGGTCCCATAGCACACCTCCTGCACATAATATCCTGAGCAGAGCCTCCACTGGGGCCCAGGCTGAGAGGTGGGCCCCACCTCTTGGATGGATTAGCATTATTCTGATCACAGATATCTGTGCTTTTCTATAAATGACATGTATTTCATTCTCTGGCCCCTAGAAAGCACCAGTTAGAGAGCAGCTTCTCAACTGTTTGTCGTTCGCACCGTAAATCACTGTAGAAGTCAGGGACTGTGTGAATAGATGAAATGTCAGCCTGCTCTGTCTCAGTGTGTGCTGAGCTCACCTTTACCATCTACCCACTATGCTGTTAGGGACACTAATAAAAGACTCACCTAATTTTCACCTTTGTCACACAGCAGTCTTCTTGAATGTATCATTTGTATTGTCACTGACTTGTCAGTCAGCATAACCTGGCTGTATATTGTATTGTGATTTACAAGGTTAATACTAATGTATTTGTATGTATGTGTCTGAAGTCTGTCAGGACTTTCTGCCTCAGAAGCTGGTCAGTGTGTGTCTCTCACATACTCACAGATATGTTAGACTGTCAGCGACACACTGGCTGGCTTATCAGTCTCCATTCAGCTGCTGCTGATTCAGAGAGCCCTCACAAGCACATATTTAAGGCTATGTATCAGATATGTGAATGTAAGAGCCCCCTTTGGATCCTTTGTAAGTAGGTAAGTTGCACTCTTAATAATAGACTTAATAGATAAAGTCAGTCATTCGGCGCATCTAACAATTGGATCTATTAAAAATATTTTCTTTCTGTTTATTAATTCATGTCAAATTAGTAAAGGAAACTGTATGTGTTTCATACAGTTTATTATTAAGTAAACATCTTTGGTCCACAACACTTAATTCATTTAATAATTTATTTATGATTGCCAATATTGATCTATTTAATTATTCATTAGAAATCACCTATGTATAGCACAAGCAATATGTTTTAAATGAGAACAATGAATCTACAAAAGGATAATTTTACTAGAAGCAAACAACGTAATAATAGTTTTGTAATTGCTTCACAAGTTCGAGCTATGCCAATGGTAATAAAAAAGAATGTAGATAATATTTAATAAATTCTAACCTGTGTGTGATTAAAGGTTAAAAGTGTAAAAGGATAATGTTAGCTACAGCTTTTTACAATCTTAATTACATATGCAAGTACTAACTCCCTTCCTATATTCTCAGTGACCTGTCTTAAGGACTTGAAAACTTAAATACACTTAAAATATATATATATTTAGATGTCACAAACCTTTTTTATTTGCCATTAAATCCTAATCCGTAAACAAAGCTGCGTGTTCCTTGGGTCCCTTGCTGTGTCTCTACAGTGAAGACTCTCTGTGCACAGGAATTTTCTCCTTGAAAAAAAGAAAATAAAGAACAGCTAAAAAATGAGAGATGTCTACAGATTTCTTTGTATACCAGCAGATTAGGAAACACACTCTTGATTTGTTTCAGCTTTACTCTATGCTGTGGCTTCTGGTATCCTGCCCCTTTCTTCTACGTTCTTCACTATAACGACTGAATATGTTTGAAAGAGATGGTATATAAGTAGTTAAACAACACTTAGTGGAGAGGCTGTCTTTATGAGATAATAACAACTCCACTCCCTTAAAGGTGTGCAATGTTTTGAGAATTCTTGGAAATAGAAGTACATCCTATTTTATTGATTATAGTGTAGCAGTTTCATCTAAAACCAGTTTATGTGCTAGTCCTATATCTATATTGCATATATTAAACGCAAGCAAATGTGGCCTTATCTAAATTTTTTATATAGAATAACTTAAATAAGGGACCTGATCCAGAGTTTTGGAGTAAGGGCAAAACAGGTGCAAGTGTACAGCTCAGCAAAAACATTTTGCAGTGTAAGGGGAGCTAATTAATTTCAAATCTTTTGCATGCAGGAAAAATACTTTACTTTTGCACATAGAACTACAATACTGCATAGCTTTTTGTTTAGTCCGTAAATTAGATTTGAGCTAAGAAACTTCAACACTCAATTTGAATTTTGTTTTTTACAGTTTAACTTGACCCAGGTTTGCCGACTCTCCCGGAATATCCAGGGAGAGCCGGCAAATCATGCCCCAATACCCAAACAATCACCCGTGTAATCCCTAGGGATGGGTGGGACTTGATGATGTCATCATGTCCTTTAACAGCTGAGATCACATGAGTGATGACAGGGGTGGGGCTTAATGACACAATTTGCATAAATGGCGTCATTAAGCCCCATCCCTCACAGTAATCTATGGCTTCCCTCTGGGTTCACCCAGATGGAAGCTTCAATAGACAGCAACCCTGACTTGACCTCTCTTTACACTGCAACTTGGTTTTGCTCAGATTTACTCTTGCACCTAGTGTGCAGGTGAAAGTACAGCTATAGATCAGCCTCAGGGTATTTATCAAATGTTAGAAGAGGGAACTTTACTTTGAAAGTAATTTGAGTTCTATATAATGCACCAAAGAAAAACATTCTATGGGATTAAAGACTTTTTAAGTTAAACATAAAGATTAGAAAATATAAAATATAGGGAGGGGTGTGCGGGAAGTGTCAGTTGATATAAAGATCATAAAATACCAGTGCCATATGGTCTGTATGAGTCCTAGTAAGTGAAGTGTTCTATATACCAGCCTAATTAAGCTTTCCCTTTGTGGGGATAGAGACAAGGGAATAGATAGAAAGTTAACAATTTATTAATAACAATTTATCTTAAAACAAATAAATACAATAAAGAGTGATAAGAAGTCCATACCAGGAAGAGTGGATTAAGCAAAAGTTTGAAGCAACCGAATGAAAGTTGGAACAATACCCGGGTATCGGCACCGTGCGCTGCTGGTGAGTGGCATCTGAATGATCCTTCCAGTTCGGCTGATGCGTTTCAGGCTATACTTAGCTCTTTCTCAAAGTCTTGTTTTCCAGACTTCTTCTTTTTAGATAAAGTTTAGAAAACCTGCAAAAGAAGTGGAACGAAACATTACTGTATATTGGTGACTGTGACCAGCACAAGCTGGTGATCTCAGAATTGCCCATTGTGCATGATGGTAGAAAGAGGAAATGTACCTTCTATAAATGGAGTTGATTGGGCTAGCAATGGGTCATTAGATTCATAAAATGCTTCTTTTGTCACCAACCATTAAGTAGAAGATTGGTAAGCAGTTCCTGTCCTTTAGTTTAGATTTTAATGGTCATGATAATGCGTGGTCAGCCAAAATGCATTCACATAAGTATGTGAAGAATAAAAGCAATATCAACCAAAGCAGTGAATTTGCAACGAGCCATTCAGAACAAGCTAACTAAGGCTAAGGACACATCCTAAACATTGTGTAGTTACTCAGGCAGCTATAACTCAGATGACTTTGATACAGTGCGAACTAAGTGAAGAAGAGTCCAGTCAGTACCAGGGATAAAAGAAAAAGAAGTCTAATAACAGAAGCCGAAAACAAAAAGGTTGCAGAAACTGAAAGTGGTAAGTAAAGAGGGGAAAGACTGGTGGGAATGAGATATTTCTGGGGCGATAAATGAACCACGTGTCTTGGGTGCTAAATATTGTAGGTACACCCACATTGGCTTCTTATTTGACCAGCTTCTTATTCACTTCTTATTCGTGCTCCAGCTTCTTATTAACTTCCTATTCCTATGCACCAGATTTTATTCAGAGCATGTTATTTTAAAACATTTAAAAATGTTTGGTTCACAAAGTTAACATTATATAAACAAAAAAAATATCCCTTAAACAAATTTCAACAAGGTTTTAGGCACCAAATAGAGTGGCAAAGCGGACATATCCATTATATTTTGTAATTTTTGATAGGTAGCTGTAGTTTTGCAAGGGTTAAATAACATGGGTCACTAATTTGACACTTGGAACTGAGTGTGTTCACTTACATGTGACCCATTTGCAATTTCTGTGGCCTACCAAGGTTTTAGGCACCAAATAGGGTGGCAAACTGGAAAGAGGCACCATATTTTTATTATCTTCAGTAAGTAGATACAGTTTTAACTCATATGCTTTTTGCCAGGCCCAACAAGTTTTGGCAACAAACATGGGGGCAAAGGGGGCACAGGCACCATATATTATTATTATTATTATTATTATTATTATTATTATTATTAATAAGTAGTTATAGTTATGCAAATGTTAAATAGCAGTGGGCCACACATTTTTAACTTTACTGTATGCATGATGTACTGTGTTAGTACTGTCAGATTATAAAGGAAGGATACATGAAAGTGGCACATGTAAGTAAACACCCTCTCTTGATTCCAAATGCCAGCTTTATTAAGCTGCGGAAAAGGAAAGATGTTGCCCAGAGCAACCAATCAGATTCTAGCTGACATTTTCTAGTATGTCATAGGAAAGTAAGAGCTAGAATCTGATTGTCAAATGATAGCTACTTGATAAAAAAAAATGGAGCCTGTGCCCGCTATGATATACTTTATCATATCCAAAACATAGTTGGGCCACACAAATTGCAAGTGAATCATATGTAAGTGACCACCCTTTGTTGATTCCAAATGTCAAATTTGTGTGCAAAACGAAAACATTCAAAATGATATATATATCATATATGTATCAACAAATGAGTACTGTATCAACTAAGGATTACACACCCGTCAGCAGTTCCAGGTCCACTCCAGGTAACTCACTTACTTTCATACACCTTTAGTTATATTAGTTATATTAGTATATATATTTTTTAGAGGTTGACACACCGCATCTCAGATAATAATTTTAGAGTTTAGATTTTAAATTTTAAATTTCAAGTTTTAAATTTTGAATTTGGATTTTGAATTTTGAAATTTTTAACATCAGATGATGATTCTATTCCCCCATATACCCTGAGATTATTTAGGACTCTGGTCCTTTGCACAGACTATGAATCGTTATTCTTTTATGTAGCCTACTATCTGTAGATGTTTAGGAATTCGCATTTCTCGTGATTTGGTCTTCCACATATTTCTGGGTATGGGCTACATGGACATACTTGAGTCCCTTGGTCCTTATTTTATGATTATTGCCACCTTCCTCTCCCCTCATATAGTATTACATTGATATTGGACTTGTTCCCTGTATTTTACCATTTTATATATTTTATGCATGCATATGTACCTTTCTTATCACAGCACTATCACTGTATATGTAACCATGTATTATTACATGGTATTTATATCCATATTTGTATTTAGGCCAGTAATTTTAGTTATTTACTCTTAGGCCAGTCCACAAGGTTGTGAACCTCCCTATATCTTTAGTATCACATCAAGAAGGAGGCTCACCGGTATTTAATTAATTAATATATAGCACCTTAGGGATATGGTTCTATGTCTCCCACCATCGTCACTTTTTTTTGTTATATTTATTGTTATATTTATAAATATTGTATTCATATTGTATTCACATTGCACTTTATTGCCTGTATGTGTATATATGCAGTCCATTGCGTATTTTATACATTTTAAGCTCAATTTGTCATTTGAGGAGCGTTCACATGTTTTAACATTATATTACATATTACTTATGTGTATTTTTATGTATGTATGGTAGGTTCCGGTATAACAGGATAATCTACCCATCTCCATATCGTATTTGTTATGGCATGGCCCCTTTAAGGGATTTCATATGGTATGGCCCCTTTAATGCATCATCCACTATGTATTTTATTGCAGAGATTAATTCTGTCACATATGAAGTACCCCTTATATTCTATCATAGCGTAAGGTGAATTGTATATGGTGCCAGTGGTAGAAATCTATTTTGAGCCATATGAATTGCAAGGCTATATCCGGACCTATCAGGAGAGGAGACGCACCATAAAAAGGAGGAGCGTCTAACCAGCCGGCATTGACTTTGAAAAAGAGCTCAGTGGAGTTCGAAACGCGTGAGTCCGCCAGTTCTACATCCACAGTGACGTCACTTTCCAGGGACGATCCGTCGCGTCTGAAGCAAACACCGCGCCCGGGCAATACCATTCTGCGGTCACCTTCTCCTGCGGCTATTCCATCTGATAACCCTGGTATGACGTCCTGTTTCTTTTAGTATGTTTTGATTTGGACTATGTATTAATTAAAGTTTTTTCTGTTTTCATCCTATGTTCCCTGTGAGCCCTGGAGTTTTTTACCGATTTCACCATATGGATTCCCTCTATAGGACTTTGGATGCATTTTTTCTTTATTGAGGATTTAAATTTTATTTTGATTTGCTCATTTATTGTTCTCCACTGGCACTTTAACTCTAGGGAATAGCGCTGACATACCCCTTTGTATGTGTCAGAGTGCATATTGCATGCACTTAGTCACACACATATTATTTTCGGTTTTCTTATCTCTAGAGGCCCAAGACACCTCTTAGGGGTACATCAGCTGCTGTTTCAACTCCCATGCGCTTTGAGTTGCTACTATTTTTTATCTTTTCATATATATATATATATATTATATTATGGTGCCTTTGCCCACGTTTCGACCTAATTTGATTCCCAAAACCTTGTTGGGTCACACATATTGCAGATGTGGCAAATGTAAGTAAGCACCCTCTCTTGATTCCAAGGGCTAGATTTACTAAACTGTGGAAAAGGAAAAGTGGAGATGTTGCCCAAAGCAACCAATTAGATTTTAGCTCTCACTTTGTTGTTACATACTAGAAAATGTCATCTAGAATCTGATTGGTTGCTATCAGTTTAGTAAATCTAGACCCAAGTATCAGATTTGTGGCTCATGGCTATTTAACCCTTGCAAAACTACAGTTACTTATTCAAAAAGGAAAAAAATACTACCAATGTCCACTTTACCATCCTATTTCATGCCCACACCTTGTTGAACCAGGCAAAATGTATGTGGGTCACATGTGACTACACTCTGTTGTTTCCAAGAGCCAACTTGTGTCCTAAGGCAATGTAGCCATTGCAAAACTAAAGCTACTTATTTAAAGTATTAATATATTGTGCATGTGCCCACTTTGTCACCTTTTAACCATCTTTTAATAGTGAGTACTAGAGAAAAAAAGCAGCTTGGGCAACAATAGAAGCCTTGGAGATAATTCTTTTGTTGCTTTGTGCCAGGACAAGATGAAGAAATGGACAGTGTCATATGCAAAACATCGCAAAAAAAGGGAGGATTCAAAGGGGAGCTAATAATCATGAGAGATTTTAATCTACCTGATGTAAACTGGGGTGAGCCT
Source organism: Limnodynastes dumerilii (assembly GCA_011038615.1). Taxonomy (NCBI): domain Eukaryota; kingdom Metazoa; phylum Chordata; class Amphibia; order Anura; family Limnodynastidae; genus Limnodynastes; species Limnodynastes dumerilii. The sequence continues at coordinate 36,790 of WWET01005553.1, read as the reverse complement.
TTAGCAAGCTCCACTTGAAGTGGGGACATTTTAATTTCATTACAGGGAATGTCCCTCAAGCAATTTGTTAGAGAGTTCACTTGTAAAAAGGTAATCTTAGATTTGGTACTTACAAATTGTGAAACAATCTCAGAAGTGTGGTATAGAAGCTAGGAGCCAGTGATCATTAAGCAGTATGGTTTAGTATAAGGAAAAATGGACATGTATCACACAAAAAAAGTGTTAGATATTAGGATGGGTGATTTTGTAGAACTGGGGAAACGTGTAAGTTCATTATTAAAAGCAACAGAACTTTGTATCGGAGAGGTTAGAGAATAAAAACCTGAAAAGAAAAGCCAATGGAGACCAAAACTTTTTGGGTATATAAAAGAATGGAAAACACTAAAGAAGGTATAGTAAGACTTAAAATGGAGAGTGGGAGTCTTGTTGAGGCAGATAATCTTAACAATTATTTTTGTTCAATATTCCTAAAAAGAAAGTGTGGGGAAGGGACCACATTTAAATGAGAATACTATTGATACAAAGACGGCAATTACTAGTATTTTCACTGAGGAGCAGGTATTAAAAGAACTCAGAAAGAGACAGAAAGTAGACAAATCAATGGGGCTAGATGGGATACATCCTAGGATACTAAAAGAGTTTTAGGGGTGCTGGAAAAATCATTAACTAAATTATACTACCAGTCATGGTTAATAGGAGTAATTCCACAGGACTGAAAAATAGCAAATGTTGTCCCTCTGCATAAAAGTATAAGCAGGGAAGAAGTGGCCTACTACCAGCCAGTTAGTCTTACATCAGTAGTAGGGAAATTGATGGAAACACTCTTAAAATATCTTCAGTTCAGTATTTTAGAAGATTCCAAGCAGCACTGATTCTCTGAAGAAAGAACATGTCAAACAAATCTTTCAGATTTTATTTCTGGGATGCCAATCTGAAAGCAGTTGTATTAAATGTTTTGACTGGGTTAAAGTAAATCAATTTGGAGCTGTAGCTTTTCTAGATTTAAATAAGCTTTGTTTACAACTCCCCCTTGATTTAATACTTTAGTGATCCAGTCAAAAAATTTGATAAGGCTAGCTTATCTAGTAAGGCTTGAGACACTGTGCCACTTCGCAGACTGTTCAGTCAGCTGGAAAATTTAGGATTGAACTCAAAGATGGTTATAGGATAGACAATGGAATAAAATGTAATCCCTTCTGGTGAAAGCAAGGTTACCTTTATAACATTACATTTTATTAAATAAAAGAAAATATTCTCCCAACATTTTTCATACTGTTGTAAACTTATAGGAAATTGTTATTTTTATCTGTAGGGAA